>JAUPMG010240765.1:10033-22970 GCA_031762675.1 Pachysandra terminalis
AACTCCAGCCTAAGGCAAGGGGATCTGCTTTATCATATCATTTTATTATATTGGTGTAGGTATCAAACAATAATAAGCTGGGCTTAGAGTGAGGGTTTAGTGGAAGGTTTTTTCTAGGAGAGTCAAGATCATCTGTTATTCATCAATGATACCCTTTTGTTTATGCGGCTACTCATTCTCATATAATGGTATTCAAGTGCACCCTATGTTGCTTTATAGTGGCACCCAGGCTAACAATCAATTTATCCAAAAGTGAGATTTCTCCTACATTCTAGGTTTCAATAAAGGATTATCTATAGGTTTCCACAACTCCAGCCTAAGGCAAGGGGATCTGCTTTATCATATCATTTTATTATATTGGTGTAGGTATCAAACAATAATAAGACGGACTTATAGTGAGGGTTTAGCAGAAGGTTTTTTCTAGGAAAGTCGAGATCATCTGTAATTCATCAATGATACCCTTTTGTTTATGCCACTACTCATTCTCATATAATGGTATTCAAGTGCACCCTATGTTGCTTTAAAGTGGTACCCAAGCTAAAAATCAATTTATCCAAAAGTAAGATTTATGAAGTGAGAGAACTAAGAGAAGTAAGCTACTTAATGGTATGCTTGTTTCAAATATTTGAATTTGGTCTATGGAATTTAAAATCCACAGGTTTAAAATTCATAGATTTGAAGTCCAGGAATTTAAAATTCTCTTGTTTGAACGAAATATCCAATGAAATTATTTAAAATTAAGATCTCCAAAATCCACTAGCTGGATGTTGGAAAAGCCTGTGGATTTAATTTAAGATTTAATTAATTAGCACTAAATAAACATGTTCCTCTAATGTGACTTCAAAATAATTATGGTGGATTTATATAGTGCCATTTTAAATGCAACCTGATCAGATCCATATTATTTATAAAACATAAACCTTTTGTCCCATTAAATAAAATGTCCTGCTAAGTATCAAAACAAAAGATCATTCCTACGTACATGAAATCCTGTTCACATATTAGAATCATATACACACTAACTATGATGACTACAACCTCAATTAAGATGTTGAAAAACTATAATGTGAGATTCAATAAATTTCTATATCATAATAATGAAAACCATAATTCAAGTTTTCACATTCATAATAGTGAATCATCCATACTACCCTTAAATGCATAACCATCATACAAAACCAAGTTTATAAAAGAGAAGCAATAAAGAGATATAAGTTTTACGATAAAATCCCAACAAGGATAGCTTAACTAGAAGTACAATTAAGTAAAAACTATATCCACTTCTTAACATCATCAAGAAGAGATTTTAACAAATAAAACTCTTCCATATTGCCATTCATCAGCCTTTAGACAGCACAAAACACCTCAAGTTCAAGCATGTTATGGCACCTTGGATGCCTCTTAATGTATCTTTTCTTACTAGAATGTCATTCTTGTGGTCTCTTACTATGCTTGCCAAGTATTCTATCAATGGCATAGTTATTTAAGCAAACTGTATTGGCTAGAGAATTTTTTTGCACTCTTTTTCATTTGGGCTATTTGTAGAAGCTACTGACACCGAAGGGCATTTCCATGTTATGATGAGAGAGCACTGACAATTATTAATACCTATGTCCTCCAATCTTAATCACAGTTTAAAGAAGATGGAAAAGAGAGACAAGATATCAAACAAAGAGATGGGTACTGCCTTAGCTAATGTCCTATATGACAAATGAATCAAGGCAACAAAAAGGAGCGAAGTTGGAAACCACATGCTTATAAAGCTGTTGTAGATGAGTTGAATCCAAAACATTTGTCCAACGAAATATAACGTAAAAAATAGACTTATGATTTGGAAGAAATACTAAAGTACAATTTCCGGTATCATCAAGCAAAGTGAGTTCACTTTGGGCTACAAGAAGAAAATGGTCATGAATAAGGACCAAGCAGTATCGGAGGCCTATTGTACGGTATAAATAATAATCTTCATTGATTCTTATAGTAATACATTGATTATAGTTATGTTGCTAGCTATCAATGTTTGCATTTCTTACAACCACATTCTGATGTGGTGTGTTAATAAACAAAATCATAGAGAACTACGATGCCATTGTTATATTCAACGACAAGAATAGAAACACATGGGACGGTGGAAAGAAATGTGATGATGCTAATGAAATCATGGGGAAGGAGGAGGATAACATTGTAGAAACTATTCCCAGCTCATTGGGACTAGAGAATGTAAGGTTAATGAAGTTACAAACACCTACATCACAACCACAAACACAACCTTTGGCATCAGCAATGCATGCACATTGCCCAAGCAAAAAAGCAGACTAGCAAAGATCCACTAGCCAATAACAGTTGCTAATATATCTACCTTGTTGAGATCAATACATAACAAGTAAAAGACTGCAAGAATGACCACAACCTACTAGAAACTCAATTGACTTGAGGCACTCAATGCAGTCCGAAGGCTGATAAGTGACAATTCAAAACAATTACATATGCTAAAATCTCTTCCTAGTGACATTAAGGAGTGAATAAGTAAAAGACTGCAAGAATGACCACAACCTACTAGAAACTCAATTGACTTGAGGCACTCAATGCAGTCCGAAGGCTGATAAGTGACAATTCAAAACAATTACATATGCTAAAATCTCTTCCTAGTGACATTAAGGAGTGAATAGGTTTATCATCAGTCATACATATAGTTAAACTATCCTATTGCTGGAATTTCCCCGAGCAATCAAATTTTCATTAGTCTTTCTTTTTTAGATATATTTTAATATGGTGGTTATGAATTTTAAAAGTATGGATGTGTTAGTATGAATGTTTAATATTTTAAATGTGAAAACTTGTATTAATTGTTTTTCTGTTAGATCATAAACTTTGTTTTTGATGAATAACCATCCGAGGGTATGTATGCATATATATAGATATATATGAAGATGCAAGGAAACCGAAATACACAATAAAAAAGATCCAACACTCAAGGAGAGCACCAAGCCAGAAAAACAGAAAACATAAGATGGAAATCATGTACAAAAGACATCCCAGCCAGCCTGGCTAAGAGGCCTGAAATAGAACCGGTCACCCACCATCATTAATCATCTTAAACGTAGGAATCGCCACATACAAAACCTCCCTAGCAATGCCATCTCTAGCCAACCTGCTCCCCGATCTCAGGGTATGAACGAACGATGCCTGAATCAGCCCACCCAGAAATCTAGCCAACCTGACTAAGTGAACCTAGCGACAGGGACAAGAAATCAGCCCCGACATACACAAGATCACTGGCGACGAATCACCCTCGATTACCACCCGAGAAGAACCAACTTGAACAGCCTCCCTACAATCCATCAGTAGAGCTAACAGCTCCGCCTTGGTAGAGTCACCCACCCCTACAGCGCCAGAAAAAGCATGGGTGATCTGTCCCGCGTGATCTCGAAAGACCCCCCAAGCCCTGAATCCCCTGGATTATCTGAAGAGGCCTCGTCAAAATTAGTCTCCACCAATCCTACCGGCGGGGGGGACCATTGACGCACTGCCTGCTACACCAAAAGAGACGAAGACGCAATCTCAGACCAACTCGTCAGAATATCAGCCATAGAAAACCCTCTGAAGACAAGAAGGACCATCATCCAAGAGCAAACCAACAGTAATATCGCATCAACCATGGACCCCAGTAGGTCTACTCCTATCCTCAAAGATGCTCGAGTTCCTTTCCCCCCAAAGGACCCACATGATTGCATGCCACACCCCCTGATACATCAACCTCCCTCTCACCCCCAAACCCGGGAAATGCCACTACACTAGCAAAGAATCAACTCTCTCTAGCATAGCCCACCAAATCCCTAGTCGGCGAAGGAAGAAGGTCCATATCTCCTTTGAAGACGGTCACAGGTATTAATCTTATACAAAAGGGATGACCAAACAAACGCCTTAACCCTAGGGGGAATAAAAGGCCTCCAACAACGGTGGGGAAAAGGAGACGGAGTGGAGGCATGAGGCCGGATAATCGAAAAGGACTGAACCGAAAAAATGCCACTACTACAAGGACTCCAGATCCGACGATCCTGAACCTCAGACCCAATAAAAATGTATCTAACTCAACAAATAGGGACCCAAGCTCAACCAACTAGGGAGCCCACAAGTCACGACGAAAATCTAAATGCCAAACGAGACCAAAGGCAGATCAAGATAAGACCTCAGAGACCAGAGCACCCTAAATGGAAACCACTCTAAAAAGGCGAGAACAGTGAAACGCAAGAATGGACTCCCCCAACCACAATAGTGAAACGGACATGACACGAGAAGGAAGACCAGAGGAGACCTCCCTCCAGATACTAGAACTGGAAAATCTAGCAGACGGGTTACTATCCTAGTCATTACAATGACCACCATATTTGTTGTGTGCAACTTTCCGCCATAATGAATCTCTTCCTAGCATTCTGGTTACTTGTAAACACTGGATTAAGATTGTAGTCATCCTATTTTGGGTGTATATGTTATATAAATGTATATATTATACATAAACATAATTGCTTTTATTACTGTTCAAGTGTTTTTCCCATTAGCGTGATATAAGTTTATGGACATAATTAGGTCTCATATAGTCCAGCACCATATATATGCATCGTGATTATTATGATGCTACATTAGATAAACATGTTAACACATTAATTAAATCTTAATCCACATGGTTTTTTTAGCGTCCAAACAGTGCATTTGGGAAATCTTAGATTCAAATCCTTTAATCATCATCATCATATGCCTTATCCCAACTAGTTGGGGTGATTCAAATCCTCTCACTAGATAATTAATCTTAAATCCGTGGATTTCAAATACGCAAACTTCAACCTACAAATTTAGAAATCTATAGTCTAAATCGAAATCTGCAAATCCAAACTTAGCTTCAAATAAATAATTTCAAATCCCGTGATTATGAGGTTAAAATCCCCTTGACGTCTCAAGGATTTTGGGAAATCAAAATCCGAGCTGTTAAAATCTAACCAAAACAATGGATTTGAATTTGGGAGCTCAAAATTGTATTTGCCCCTCCAAATCCACGAATCAAAATGAGTCCTAAATCAACTGAAGGTCAATTTGGGGACAAACTATGGAGATCGATCATTCAGGATAAATGTGGGAATGAACTAGGTAAATATGACATTAAACACTCTAAAGGCTCATATGAGGTTTCTCTCTAAACGGCTATCACTAGAACTGAGGACAATTGAGTCAGGTTCAATATGGGTATTAGCAAACGCTATTAAATCCACCCTAACTCTAAAAGCAAGATTGGGGCAAGGCAGAGGGGAGTGAGATGTCCCCTTTGCGATCAATTTTGAAGTATGAAACACATTTTAAAAATAAAAGATACAACCCTAATCACAACAAAATGGCAATAAAACAAGTTTGATATGGGCTCAGACCAGCACAGTCCTAACCCTACTATGATTTTTGTCTAACGGAACCCACCGCTCTAGGACCGGTGTCACATCCCAAACTTAAGAGATCTCAAAGGAGTCCCTATGATGTCTGAAATATGACTCTCACCCCATTCCACATGAGAGTGGTAGTCAATACATTGCCAAATAGTGTAAATATAACTGAGATATTATTTATTACTAAAATAATTCAAAACTTAAGTCATTACATCCAAAACAAACATAACATAGCAGCGGAAAGTAAAACAAAATTCTTTAGTTTCATGCTCAATCAAACTCCTAAATAAAATATAGCCTAAAAATGGCCAAAACTAAACCTTGGCATGCAAGCCAACAAAATCTGGTAAAATCCCTAATATAACTCCTAATTAATTTCTTCGATAAAATCAATAGCCTCGTCAAAACATGGTTCCATGGCTTGGACTCCGTAGTTCAAGCCATCTTTCTTTACAGTTCCAAAAAATGTGGTTGCTAATATGCAAGTATATGATATGCTAAATATGCATGGGGTCAAGATTTAAAGAATGCATGTTGTGCACCTATCATGTATAATCATCAAGTGTGATCTAGTAAACAAGTCTAAGATGCAAAGCAAACTGTTAGGTATATTGATAATATAAGTTCCCACAAGACCAATCCTTCCTTGAGCAAGATGTCTTCTCAAACCATCCCCCCATACAGGGCCACCATTCTCAAAGATAAGATATTTCATGTGCGCATCATAATTTTAAGGGACTTCGACCTAGAGGACACAATTCCCCCACTTGTTTTTTATCAAGGGAAATAATCCAAGGTTTCACAAATGTGAACTATCCTCAGGGAATCATACATATCAATAAACAACAAGAATCATTCCTTAATAGTCTATAGGACCAAATAGGTAGATTGGGATAGCTAGTCACTCAACTCCAGAAAATACAAGCCTCCTCACCTTATTATGATTTCCAGATCATAATAATCTCTTTAATAGCCTTGCAATCCAGAAGTATGGATTCACATGTAAAGGGTGTAGCTTTTAATGCAAATCCATGGTCATGAAGCATAATGTTGTGCAAGTGAGTAAGTGCTCATTAACTAAGCATACAAATCATGTGTACAATATGTAATAAGGCTAATTAACATGCTAGACAATGAATAAGCAAGTAATATGAGGTATATCAAAATATCACATTTTCACCAAACATGGCCAATAGATCCACAAGGAAGTGAGTATAAGAAATACGCATATTTGAGCAAAAGTAACATCAAAATTGGTCTAATGAGATCAAAATAGGTTAGTACATAAAATTTCATAGCAAACGGATCAGATCTGTAAATCTCGGCGAGCCGAGGGGTCGTCGAGTGGGTCTCAGTGTACCGAGGAGGTTGCCGAATCCACTCTTGGGATTTCTAGGGGGTTGGGGTTTCTGTCAAAAAGTCAGGCTCGGCGCACCGAGTAGGGTCTCGGTGAACAAACCAAGGGCCTTAAAAATCGTGTGAAGCTCGGCACGCCGAGTTGAGTCTCGGTGACAAAACCAAGGGCCTAAATATCCTAATCTGAGGCTCGGTGTGGTTTTGGCGAACCGAGGGCTCGCCGAGGGGTTTCTGGGCAGGTTCGGCATACCGAGGATGTCGCGGTTAGGTCTGTTTGGCCTGCTTTTGTCTCCTCTACAACTTTAAACATAAAACTTTATTAAGTAACTCCTCATAACTTTGAATTCCGCACAAAACCCAATAAATAAACATCTTATAACATAATTAAATTCACACATACCGTATCCTACCATTAAACTTAGAAAACTTGGTGAAAAGCCATTAAAACACTTCATACACAAAGAAAGTAACCTTGAACACCTATTAAAATCATAAACAATGTTATCCCTGAATACTTACCTTGATTGAAGGTCGATGTAGAGAGCTACACATCTTGCTCTTCTTCTTCTTCTTCTTCTTCTTCTTCTTCTTCTTCTTCTTCGGTGTAGAGAGCTACACATCTTGCTCTTCTTCTTCTTCTTCTTCTTCTTCTTCTTCTTCTTCAAGTGATGAATCAACCTCCCAAGGCTTTGTGTTTCTATAGACACTTAGGAACTCTAGGATTAGTAACTATAGACTCTTAATCTCAGCCATTGATTGGTTATTTTAAATCTCAGCCTTTAGATTAATTTCCAGCCAATATTGGCTTCTTTCAAAGTTGGTTTTGTTTCTATTTTAGTTTTAGAGTCCTAACTTTATTACTAACTTTGTTTGTAGAGAATACTTACTAATTGTTGGTTTTTAAATATGAGCCATTGATTGGAGATTGGAATCTCCTACAAGATCGTAGCCATATGTTTAACTTTAGAAGTTATCATTGTGTGTGATGTAGCTTAGTTTCCTAATTGTGTACCCACCAATCACAATCGGTCAAAAGTCAAACAATACAACAGTTACTAAAATTTTAAATTAACCCCTAATTTTCCGGTATTTACACATTAACCCTATTATTTTTTGTTTTTGGGTTATTACAACCAGGTTAAGACAATTTACCTATTTAAGTTAGCCCATTTCGATCCCCACGTGTTTAAGTGCTTCTCAAGAGAAATGACATTCGAAATTGGTCTTGGGGGACAAAATGCATTTATGAAAGGGCTTATGGTATCAGCATTTCCCTTTTGTGAAGCTATTGACTCTCTTCTTAGTGGCCATAGACGATGAGGTCATCGCACGAAACAGTTCGTTGAGTGATGAGCAATCATTTTCCTAGAATTTACCTTTTAAGAAAGAGAGCACTTTGGTTAGGCATATGTTCCTGCATAAGCCTTACAGTTGGCTCACTAAATCCTTTGCTCAGCTCTCAAATGAATAGTAGGCAGTGAACCAAGGCCATAAAAGGGGCAAGTTTTGATTAGCTCTTCCTTTTCAGCCAATCTCAACAAGACGCTTCACCCAAGCACATTTCACATGGAAAGCCACAATTCCCTTGAAGGTGGCTTTCTGTATGCAAATGGCATCAACAAAAAAATTCCTTACTGTTTGACCACCTAATTGCAAGGAATTGGAAAATTCCCAATAGATATGTGCTGCAACTTTGATAGATCATTTGATATTGCCCCTTTCCCAGTAGAGGTGTTGCCATCATTCTTACTTAGATTGGGATGAATTGGTGATGAGATATTCAGAAGCCACTACCTTAGTCCTTTGGAAGTTTAGAAGCCAGTTGAATGCAGTCTGTCAGGGAATCTAATCCTTTTACAATCAATTGGGCAATTGGAAAAGAGGATTTGATGTACTTTTTGGTAAGAAGCATTTTGTTTCCCATGTGAAAAACAATCTCCTTCACGGGTCCTCCTCCCCCAAATTTGCAAGGGTTTTTTTTACCTTTTGTAGCCATTGCGAGTCCAACCTCTTCTAGATACAATTAGTCACAGTTAACCATATTTGGCTTGCTAGCTTCTTCATCTACAAAGACTGCAACGTGATTTTTCATTTTCCTTTTAATAACTGATTGTGCTTTTCTCAATAATTTGCTCCACTTTTTAAAAAAAGAATTTGAGCTTTTGAAATCATAGTATTTACTACCAAGGAATGCAATGTCGCCATTTTCGGTATGGGCGACATGACATATCGCCCATAAGTCGTTTTGGGGTGACTTGAGGGACTTCGGCGACATGGACGACATGTCAACGACATGTCAGTCACATGGGTGACATGTCGGCCACATGGGGGAAATTTTCAGTTTTTTGAATGTTTATTAAAAATTAAAAAAAATATTAGACATTTGATTTTGCATTTTTTGATGTATTATGATGTATTTAGACACTACTTAGGGCTGTTTACAACTTGAGAGGAAAACCCATCAAAAATCCAACATTTCCCCAGATTTCCCCATCTTTTCCCCCTCATAGATATAGCACTTGATTTCTAGTTTTAAATATATTTTAATTGACTTACATTCACTTTTAGTGTAGCTTAATTAGGTGTAGCATCTTTTTTTACAGCTTACAGACCCGACAGTGTGTAAGTTGACCACCTCAAGTAATGACTTTTAATGTGTAAGCATATTGTTTGCACTTTTTGATGTATTTGGATGCATTTAGGTCTTAATTAGACATGTTTAAAGTTTGGGGCCGAAAATCCATCAAAACCCCATGGTTTCCCCACATTTCCCCCTATTTTCACCATGTCGCCTACATTTCGCCAAAGTCACCTGGCGACATGCCTAGCGACATCGACATCGTAAACCATGTTTACTACTAGACATTGTTTCAATGCATCAACCAACAGATTACCTTCTTGTGGGACAAATTAGACAAATGAAAACACTAAAAAACACTACTTTTCCAGCAAAATGCTCATGCACACAAAATTTTGTAACTAGCACGATGTTATGCGCAACTCTCATGTGTCCAATCATAAGATCTTTTAAGATAAGGAATACCGGAACGTATAAATGCAATATGAAAGAACAAGAATATATCCGTCAGTGTCAAAATGGAATACCTGCAGGGGGCTATATAATATAAGCTGGTGATAGGATTTAGTGTCAAGCCCTTCTTTTGGAGGAGGACTTGAGTTAAGACCAGTCTAAGAGCTTCAGCAAATATGCCTGTAACCTGGTAAACTGTACCAACTACATTAAAATGAATTTCCCCATATGATGAAATGACGACTCCAACGCTGACCAGCACCATATTCAAGAACACGTCACACCTTAATTTGTCCGTACCACATATAACAGCCATAAGAAATGTTGCTACTGGCACTGTAACATCCCATATTTTAAGAATTAGCAGCCATTTAGTAGCATTACCATGAATAAAGGTAAAGAGATGAAAAGTAATGACATACTTAGGGCTTTAAGCATCTGAATAAACGCCACAGAAATATGCAAATAAGCAGTGTTACCAAACCTGTAATAATACCCAAAGAAAACGTTTTTCAGAAACAGAAGAAAAAATGCAATGTGACATCAATATGAAATCCTGTCGATTATAGATTCAGGCAACCATTATAAGATGATGCTAGAAAGAAGAAAATAGGAATTGTCCCTCCATTTGAAAATAGTTGGAGATGCTGCCATTAGCAAATAAGAGTAAGAAAATAATGTATCTATTACGAGACCTACAACTAATGCCTGGGATCAATTGAAACATTTATGAATCCAAAAGGTGATTTAAGAAATATGCTGCCCACTAACATTGGAAGGCATGAAACCCCGAACAATCACAAAAAATGTTAACATGGAAAAACATCTTTTGTTTATCCTTTATTTGGTCAAAAGTAAAAGGCAATATGAAAAGTGCATTGGATGGCATGAACCCCCGAACAATCACAAAAAATGTTAACATGGAAAAACATCTTTTCTTTTTCAGTGATGTAGGAGATCGAATGTCTTTTGAACTTTTTCTGTAAAGCATGTTGAGACAGTTGTATTGTAATAACCCAAACTAAAATAATAGGGTTAATATGTAATTAATAAAAATATAGGACTGATTGTGATTGGTGGGTTGCACGGTAGGAAACTAAGTGCGTCACACACAATCATAACTCTTTAAGTTATAATGTGTGGCTGGGATTTCGTAGGAACTTTTAATCTAATTCAATGGTTGAGATTCATAGGATTTAATACTAGTTATAACTTAATCAGGATTTAATAATTAAAAGAGGATAAGGATAATGATTAATTCATCTAGAACTAGGACACTTTAGATCTAAAGGCTAGAATTAAACTAGTCTATTTTAATGGCTAGGATTGATTAGAGAATTAAAAACCAATCCTAAACTAATAAGGATTACGATTAGATGAGGTTAACTTGTAATCCAACTATACTTAGGATACTTAAAATCAAATGCTAGGATTTCGTAGGAACTAATCAACTTAATCGAAGGGTAGAGATTAATCACTAATCCAAATAAGATAAGGATTCCTAGATTACTAAAAACTAAAACCAGAAAACTATATAAACTCTAGACTTGGACGTGTGAGCCATAATTCCAAGGAGAACGGAGACAGTGAAGAATATTGCTGGACCTTTAGGAGCTTGGAGATTGAAGGAACTTCAGAAGATCAAGCTTGAAGAGGAAAAAGAAACAACACCATTAAAGATTCGAGTTAAATATTCGGATTAAACTCCATTTTCGATATGAACTAGGTGCATATGTCATATTCAGTAAGTATGACATAGCACATCTCTTTCTTCTACTATTTCATAAGAAAACATAATAAAGATACTATTTTCTGGGATTGAATTCCATGCAAGATCAAGGTAAGAATTGATGAGTTTATAATGATATGTTTTATGGGTTTTGTTCGGAATTGAATTTAATGATATGTGTTTTGATAAATTATATGCTAGATACGACTTGAATATGAAGAATTATGAATTTCTGGGCAATCTGGTGAGATTGGCAGACTCACGGTATACCGTGAGCATGTGCCAATCACACCACTGGGCTGGGACGGCAGACTCACCGGTATACCATTGTGTTTGCCGATCCCCAATATGTGTTTTTTGGTTACTGGTTGGTGTGCATGGCTGAAATAATAGATTATTCTATGCGTGCATCATAGTTTCTAGGAGTTGCGACCTAAAGAGCTCAATCCCCTCACTTATTACCGATCGTAGGGACAATTCCCAAAGCATCACCTAGAACTTCCTTCGTGAACCATACATTAGCCGATTTACTAACATAATTTCACTCTTATGATTCAGTTATTGGGCCTCACCACTATGAACTTTCCCTCACCTATCATCTTACCACAAGTCTCTTGGGATACCTCCCTCACCTTGGGAGTAAACAAAATATCAGTTCATCCGGGACTTCCTCACCAATGTCATAATTTTCAGATTATGATAGCACTTGTTATAACCATAAACTCCAACAATAGAAAGTTATGGAGGTCAAGTCAAGGCATTAGACCCGATACAAGGTCATTATGCATAAGGCAATGTTGTGCAAGTGTAGAGAATAGTGCACAACTAATCAAAACTTGTGTACATGAGCAGATGTATTTTTAGATATAAAAGATGATCATAATAAGTTCCAATGTCATAGCATTGCAATTCAAAAATTCACCCATTAGGCAAACATAGCAATTCCCCCACAATAGGTCATAAATTCCAAATATTTAATATTATGCAATTCAAACACCACATATGGTCTAATAAGGATATTATAAACATGCTTGCAAAATATCAAATCAATCGAACAACTTTCATTTTTGACGGTTTACCCTGACGCTCATTGTTTAAAGACTCGGTTTCGGATTGGGGATCGTCCCGGTCCGATCCCGAGTTGGACCGCCGATCCAATTCTGGATCGGACGATCCGAACCGATCCCAAGGTTTTAAAAAAAAAAAAAACCCAAGATAAAACCCAACTTTTTTTTTCTTGTTTTGAACGATCTAGAAGCCTCCAGATCACTCTTTCCTCTCTCGCTCGCTCTCTCTCTCCAAGCGGCAACACGGTGATCTGTGTGGACCTCTGGTTTTGATATCTCCAGATTCTAAAACAATATGGGTTGTGGCTTCTCTATCTGGTTTTCA
>JAUPMG010240978.1:0-30694 GCA_031762675.1 Pachysandra terminalis
TCATGTTTACGATTATTGGAGATTACTATCACTGAGCATTCCACGCTCAGCAACTTACTCATGTTGTAGGTCGAGCTTGTGATTTTGGAGGCGGTGCGCCTTGAGTCCCAGGCGGTTGGAGTTACATTAGTTGACATTTGATGTTATCCTTACTTGTTATTTAACCATTTATTATTTTGATTTGATTATGAAAGTTTTGTAATAATGGCCCAGCTGTTAGCCAGTAGATGGTTTTTATTTATTTGTTTTATTTATTGCTTCCGCAACTCTGTGATGATGAATAAATGAGTTTTTATTTTCTTCTTATTCTTTGGTTGTTATGTTGATCCGCGATCTAGAAATAGATCCCGAAGGTCGCGTCTCGGGATCTGTGTTGTCCCACCTTGGGATCTAGGTCACCGGGTTCGGGGCATGACATTGAATTACTATTTTACCCCTTTATATTAAGGTTCTTTTTAATCTGGATTTTTCAGGTCTTTACATTAAACCCTCCGAATAATGTTGTAACCTTATAAACTACTTATGCGATTGTATAATTATTGGATGACCTCAAACGCTTGATTGTGTGAACTTGACATTCCATAAGACCTAATATAATTAATTATACTATATCTAACTTCATTATTACATCCGTTTGTGCATTATATATATATGGTTAATTATTAGTTTAGTATCATGAGAATGTGCTCATGTTCATGCCGATTGAATATATGTGCTATGTTATTAATATTTATGAATTGTATTAATAAATGGACTTAAATTCATGAGTTGCATATGAAATCCCGGCCGAAAAGGCTTCTTTGACCAGTAACCTATTATTAAGTATACTGCCTAGACTCAAGGCATGTTATACCATTATTTTGTCTAGTGAGAGACTTATTATTATTATTTGTTTTCGCCTAAGGTGAGAGGTATGAGACTCAAAATACTTGTGCTAAGATGAAAGGATTTGGGATACGCCTTATATGGGGATCCCAATTTGAATCATAAGAGTCAACCCTTTGGTATTTGGGTAGTTCACTTCTTACTGAGGTTAGTTCATATTTTATTGACGCATTGGATTTATTTATGCCCTTGACTGCAAATAAGTAGGGGAATTGTGCCCTCTTGGTTGAAGCCCCTTACAACTATGATGCGCACATGGAATATCTTGTATTGAGAGTGGCCCTGTGTGGGGGGATGGTTCGCTAAGACATCTTGCTTAATGTAATTGATTGGTCTAGTGTGAGAATTGAACTATTTGAATACCGAACTTCATGCATACTGCATTATCACGTGTTTGTTGACGCTATTGATGTTAGCTTGTGTTTGATGCACAAGATATGATTCTCATATTAGCATATAGTATGGTAATATGACAATATGATATCCTTATGATACAGACCAAGGTAAGATTTGGGGAGAGAACATTGTTGCTGATTTATTATTATCATATATATTTTCAGATTTCTTTATCATCTCATTATTATATATATTTCTATATTTTCATCATTATATTATATAATATTATATATATTTTTGTAGTAGCATTAGGTGTTGAGTAAATACCTTGCTCTAAGGGTCTACTCACACGAGCTTTGACTTACGAATATTTCATTATGTTTTTTTGGTAATCATAAGGAAGATAGATCACAAATGAGAACTATACGCAAAGGGATGAAAGGATAGAATATTAGAGATAATTGGATGTAATAGAATTAGTTAGTTTATTTTCTAGATTTGTAATGTAAGAACATTGTAATTATTAACTTTATATTTTATTAAAACTATTATAATATACTTTCGCTTTGTCTCTATATTGCTTGTCACTCCCATAGGAATATGGGGTGAGAGTTGCATTCCAAACCGTTGCGGGTCCCACGGATCTAATCTGGTTTGGGATGTGACACATAAATGACAAGGTCAATAAACTGATTGATAATGGTGCTTGGTCGCATCAATCTAGAATTGAGGGTGTGTTTGTTAATATGTGGAATGGGATTGATCATATCCCTATCCGAAATTATTATCCCACGGATAAGGTCATCTGGTTGTCTTCTCGGATGGGTACATTTAACATCAAGGAAACTTGACAAACAGTTAGAAACAGGAGCAACAAGGTGGTTTGGGCTAAACTAATTTGATTTACGGGCCATATTCCCAAATATGCTTTCATATCTTGGTTGGCTATCCATAAACATCTCCTAACCAAGGATAGACTTGCTAAATTTGGTCTTGAGATAAGTACAACTTGTGTGCTATGTCGAGGGGGTATAGAGACTTATGATCACCTATTTTTTTACTGTGAATTCTCGTCCAAGATTTGGGCATTTATACTCAAACAATGTATGCTTAATAGAGTTATTCAGCAACGGGAAGAGGAAGTTATAGCTTGTGGCATATCCTTTGCTGGTTTTGATCGTAGTAACAGTATTCGAAGATGTTGTTTTGGAGCCACTGTGTATCACATCTGGAAGGAATGGAATTCTAGGATTTTTTAGAACTATCTTGATTGGGAAGGCATTACCAAGAGGATAATTGCTAATGTTAGAGACAGGATTACGGGTCTTATGAGGAATATTCAAGACAATGTGGATAATAGACTTATTAGCGAGGAATGGGGGTATTGAGGCTGTCTTTACTCCCTCAAAGAAGGTTACTTGCTGTTGGGATGCTCCTCCTCCCGGATGGCACATACTGAATCGTGATAGGTCATTATTCGTAAATGTTGTTGGTTCTGGAGGGGTTATTCGTGATAGCAATGGTTTGTGTGTTTTAGGATTTTCAGTGACCAGAGTGTCATGACCCAAACTTAAGGTAATTTATGTAGAAGCCCTTAGGTTTGAACCAGGATTCTCATCCCAACCGAGATTGGGAGTGGCAGTCAATCAAACAACCAAACCATAGAAATTTAATACAACTTAATGGAAATTATCATTATTGAAATTAATCAAAATATAACTAAGTTATTATATCCAAAACAACTAATGAAATAAAAGCTTAATGGAAATTATCATTACTGAAATTAACAAAATATAACTAAGTTGTTACATCCAAAACAACTAATGAAATAGCATCGGAAAGGAAAATAATTACATCCTATTTCGAAGTTTAAATAAAATCCCTAATCCTATACATCATGTCTAATCTAAGAAAGAAACTGATAAATTTGACGGTAAAACTCAACGTAGAAAATCACTCCACGCTTTATCAAATCCGGCAATGTTCCCAAAAAGGGTACGGTTCATCATACTCTTCAACTAAATTACCTGAAATTGCGCGAAGGCATCAGCTACACTTAACCTAGTAAGTAAATCAATTAAAGTGTACTTTTAATTGGAATAAGGTCAATACCATAACCCAATGATACAACATATATAACACAGCAAATAATATGCAATAAGTATAGTAATATGATAAATAATGCAATGCAATGTGAATGCTGATTTAGTTATTAATGAATGCAATGCATGCTCATGCAAAAATAAAAGAAAGGGTTGATCACCAAGTGTGATCCATGCAAAGACATATGCTGTGCAACATGCATGCTGTTTGGCATTCGATTAGTGTATGTTCCACATTCGATCTAAGTCCGATACCAAAGAATGTTCCACCGTAGTGAATTCATCCCCCTATATATGGTAATGTGATAATTGGACTATTTTATGTGCGCATCATAGTTTCTATGAACTTCGACTTAGAGGTCACAAGCACCTCTGTTATTTCAATCATAGGGAATATCCCAAGGGGCCACCTAGGTGTTTTCCTTTGTGATCCATATATTAGCCGATCTACTAACATAATTTCACTCGGCATCCGTCACGTATTATGATATGTTTATCGAGATGAAAAAATATAATGGGGTATATTGGGACGGACAAATCCCTCAACCAATAAGAATTGTCCATCCGGGACTTCCTCACCAAACACTCATATTTAATCAGAACTCCAACAAAAGTGAAGTCTGAAGGTAAAGTCTAGTACATGATTAGAATATGGTCATTAATTGTCACAACCCGAACCCGATAGACTAATTTAGTCAAAAAGGGAACCAGGGATGCAACCTTCACTTCCTCGGAGGGAGAGTGGTGGTCATTAGAAAACATTAGTTACCTCAAATATGATAACTTAAAATGAACTATTTACATAGTTACAGAGATTTATAGCGGAAAGAAAGTCATAACGGTCCTAGGTTAAAAATCAGATTTTCTTATATCTGTAAATGTAGATCAAAAGAAACTAATTACATACAAATGAAATCCTGTTTACAACGGACTGATTTTTCCAAATGAAACCAAAACATAAATCACAACACCACAGTGATCACTGGGCAGAGTAATAAGCGTCCTCCTCCGCGTAAGGGCTCTCTTCCACGAGTTCTAGCTCCTCAAAAGTAGGTTTCACTATATCTCCTGAAAATGTTGGCACTAAGGCATAAGCTAACTTGCTTAGTAAGATTTGGATTCGAAGTTTTATAAGTTAACAGTCAAGATCTAAACAACACATAAGATATATAGAAATCCAAATGTGCTATGCAGGTGGCCAGATTTCTTTGTGATGCAATGCATGAGATCACTCAAATCATCACCACGGTGACTTATGCATACAACTACATGGGTGCCTAAAATGCATTCCTACATCATTTATCATTAGGGATCGACCCAGAAACTTGGTTGTATCCTGCGGTAACTGTGCCCCAGCAACCGGTTGTATCCTGCGTTTTCCACCCTTCTGATTTCTTTTCCATTAGAGATCGACCCAGCAACCTGGTTGTATCCTGCGGTAACTGTGCCCCAGTAACCGGTTGTATCCTGCGTTATCCACCCTATGGCCTCGGATTGACCCAGTTATCTGCGTTATCCACCGAGAATTATAACATCTTTTCATTCTCACATGGCTAAGAGGAGTGTATTGGGTTAGCTGCTCCCTCAACTCTGTCTCGCTTGTCTCCTCTCTTGATGTGAACTTCACATCACTCTCGTTTCCTCCACGAGACACTACCATAAGGTCTCTGGGTACGGGGTCATACTCTTCGATCCTCGGGTCTAGAGTTCATGCGTGTAGAGAGCGTGCTCACTAACTAAACACACACAATTTGTGTAACATACGTGAGAGAGTGCAACTATCTATACATACAACACACTAACTAAGCACATAACATTTGTAACATCTGTGTGGGAGTGTAGTTACATATTCGTACATTCATTTAATATGTCTCATATCTCATGTGTCACATAATTCTTGTGTCTCATTATCCCGGTGTAATTCACCATAAGTTCTCTTTCATGTAATAGTCAAGAATTGTATATGTCAGTCACAATATAAAGAAAACCAATAATTGTATTCATTTTCCAACTCAACCATGGTCACAGTAATTGAAAGCATAAGTGAGAGTAGAGGCAATAACAAGCAATCATACATCTCAAGAGAATTACAATAACAATCAATCATATATCACAAGGAAATTTTTAATAATCTGACTGTACTTCGGCGTGGTCGTCGGCGCACTGAAGCCCTGCCTCGCCGACGGTTGGTTCGGCGGACTCTCGGCGAACCCACCTGTGATTCGGCGGACTTTCCAGTGACTACCTGTTTCTGGGTAAACCTTCGGCGACCATTTCGGCGCGCCGAAGGGGTTTCGGCGAGCCCTTCAAAGTGTTCATACTCAGCTCCGTGTTCGACGCACCGTAGGTGCGCTTACAGCCCAGAAAAGTGTTCGGCGAACGTTCGATGCGCCTAAGGGTCGCCGAACGTCGCGAAATGGCAAAAACGGAGGGATTTTTTAGAGGATTTTCAAGACCATTTCTATTATAACACAATCACATTCAACATATCTCAATCTCACAACTAAAACTTGCCATATCTTACACAAATCCTACACATCCAAATACCTAACTAATACACATTCAAATCTATCATGAACCATATGGATTTTCTAGGAAAATTGGAAGAAAACTATCTAAAACCTAAAATCCATACTTACCTCTATCCCAAGCTCAAGAAAAATCCAACTCTTCCTCTTCTTCTCCAAGCTTCTTTCTCCAAGCCAAAGTTCCCCAAATGACCCCAAAATGTAAGCTTCTCCCACAAGCTTCTCACACCAAACACACTCTCTCTCTCCTTGGCACATGTCAACTTCTCCTTTCATACTTTTTGGAGCATAAATCTCCACCCTTAGTTTTCCACCTACCAAATCTAAACCCTTCATCTCCAACTAACATGGTTTACTACAAAAATGCCATTAGCTCCCAAAGAGACTATGACATGGTATCATACTTCACACAAGGACCATAGAAATTCATGGAATGCATCACACAGTCGGATTTTAATCCGATGTTAAATCAACTTGGCAGTAATGGAATTTAAAAGGATGTAAAGCGAAGTTAAATGACTAAGTATTATATCGGGTCGTTACAGGTATCCCGAATGGTTTATTATGAAGTTTAAGGGAACACTTAATAAATCAAGAGAACATAGGCATTGCACCCATTCCATTGTATTCACTCGTTTGAGCATCTCATATCAGTCATGTGAATGTCATCCATAGCATATTCATTTCATAAATGAACATTACTTAAATTTCTATCGTTATGATTTCCTTGTGGTTTCCTTTGAATTATGGCATGATGTTGTTTTTTGGTTATTATCACCACTGAGCATTCCAAGCTCAGCAACTTACTTATGTTGTAGGTCGAGTTCGAAACTGTGGTGGCAGTGTACCTTGATTTCAGAGAGTTGGCGTTATTTCAGTTAATTTTGATGTTATCCTTAATTTTTTATTAAACCATTTGTTACTTTATTGGATTATGGATTGTGGTAATAATGGCCCAGCTGAATGCCAGTAGTTTCATTGCTTATTATTTTCATTTGTTACTTTATTGGATTATGATTTCCTTGTGATGATGAATAATTTTATTTCATCTTATAACTTAGTTTGTTATGCTGATCCGCAGTCTAGAAATAAATCCCGAAGGTCGCATCTCGTGATCTGTGCCGTCGCACCTAGGGATTCGTGTCACTGGGTCAGGGGCGTGACACCTAACATACACCAGTAACGGGAACAATCCTAAAAATAAAAAAATAAAAAAAAGCTACCTGGCTGTGGTTGCTGTTGGAAGACTTTTTAAGCAAATCTGGGCTGTTTGTGAACAGTCGCTCGATCACAATCCTACGCTCGATCTAAAGTCGCTCGATCTCAAGTTTGCGCTCGATCGCAATTCTGCAGACAGTACATGAAACAGACAACACCCACTGCCGTAAAATAGAATAAATAAATCTAACAAAAATTAGCAATCTAAACCGAAAACCAGCCCCCAGCAATGGTGCAAAAATCTGATGTGTGCAATAATAACCATTCGCAATAGGACGAATCCTTGTAGGATAGGGCTATTTTGAGGGTGTCAAACCTCAAGGACTGATGGGAATTAGATTGTAATTTTTACTAGATTAATTCTAATTAAATTATTTAGACAAAGGGAAGGAAATTTTTGATCTTAATTAAAAAGAAAAGTAACTAAATTAAAAGGAATCTAAATTAATAGGATAAATATGTGGAATATTGATGAACCCTCTAACCTAATGAATATGGTTAATCTCATGAATTTAGGAATTTAGTTTAATGTTGAAAACCGACTTGTGTGGCTACAAGCACACACAGTGTCCCAAGAAGATATCCTAATAAGGAATAAGCAGAGTCTATCTTCGAAAGGCACAAGTTGTATGCATTACACTACTCTAAACTATGGGTTGCAAAACAACCTGTCTTCTCTATGCACAAACTACCAAACTCTCTCAATTAGAAATTGCATTCTCATAAGGAACTAGTATAACCCATCTTTGGTAGGCACAGACTGTCTATCTACACTAATTTGTAGTACAGCCCGTCTTCCCTAGGCATGGCCTATCCAATCCATCTTAATCATCATGCCAATAAGCACGGTTGTATAATCAGTATTCTTGTACTCATAGAAAACAAGAATACTTTGGGTTTAATCCTAACAAAATATTGACCGGTTATGTCTTATTAAAATTAAATATAAACTTTAAATCCAATTTAGTAATAATCCTCCTAATCATGAAACTATCAAGCAATCAAAGTCAAAAACTAAAAAACATGAGATTAATATCATAAACAAAAGGGAAGAGTTTAGATCAATACTCCACAAGGAGTTTAGCTACTCATGGATGGCTGGCCTGCGCTTCAACACGGCTGTGTAGAAGTCCACCTCCAAAGGGCAGCTTCTGCTCTAGTGCTTCTTCTCCACAAAAATGCAGAAATATTAGGAATACCAAACCCTCATTCGTACTCTAATCCAAATATCTATTAACTACTACCTAATTTCTTCCAATCTACTAGGAGTCTTATATCCCATCATTCTCCGTGTAAAAGTTATCTAAAAGAAGTGAAAAACCAATCACAAATGGACCCAACTTCTAAACGAACACGGAATTGCTGCTGTAATTCCGCATGAAATCGATCGCACTGACTCTGCGATCAATCTCATATTTGAGCTCGAGTGCAATGCGATCGACCTTACTGCGATCGATCACACTATGTAATTCAGGGCTTTCTGGGCTGAGTTTGGACTTGATTCTTTGAGCGTCACTTGGGATTCCTCCATGGGTTTCCTCCTTGGGCTTCAAGGTGTAATTGGGCTTGAAATTGAGCCTTGATCATCCCCTCTTATGAGCCTTGAAGCTTGATCCAATTTGAGGCTTTAATTTACATAGTTTAAGCCCATATTCTCCTCATCCTCATCAGACCTGCAAAACAACAAACATGCATTAATTCATTCACATTAACATCTCTCTAACACTAATAAGCATCAGTAATAAGCTCAAGAGTACAAGTGTTACATACACACTTATCAGGATGCACCATAGTCAAATAACATGCGAACTGGAGTATGAAACAGATGAATGATGCCTTCCACCATCGTGTTCGTAGCGTAGTCGTCTCGAAAAACATCTGTGTCGGTCAGGGCATGAACTCTATCGTGCTGAGCTGGTCGAGGTGATGCAAGTCGTCCATCTCTCCGTGGTGCTCTACAGAATCGCTGAAGGTGTCCTTCCTTACCGTAGCTGTGGCGAGTCCTCGTCTCTTTCCCCAGAAACATTTGATCTTGAGGTCCTAGGGGCTGACGTGGCACATCACGTGTTGGCGTTGCAAGTGCTACAAGTGTTGTTGGTGCTGCTAAATCTTTGGGAGGAATCCTCACTCGTCGAGAATCTGATATTTACTGCTTGTCCCAGCCTGGTCTCTAGTGATAGAGCTGGAATTTCCCATTGCCACTACTGCCACTCCTATATGACTTGGGCTGATCTCTCGGTGCTGCAAATTTGTCCATATCTCGCTCCACATGCTTAGTGCATTCCAGAACTTCTATGTAGGTCTTCAAATGCTGAGGAACAACTCTTGATCGAATGGCGGGACGTAGACCTCCCTCGAACTTGGCCGCCTTGTCTGCCTCGTTAGCAACCATGTGAGGTGTGTATTTGAATTGCATCGCGAACCGGTCCTCTTACTGGTCCACCATGAGAGTGCCTTGCTTAAGTTGCATGAACTCGAAAGCCATCTGCCTCCTGTAGCTGCTCAGTAGGTAACTGAAATGAATGAACTTCATGATGATTGTTTGGTTGATTACCTTGCCAACAACTAAGTTTGCTATATCTTTAGTGTTCTTATATGTTTATATGAATCATATGTGAATTCTGAGATCTATGTTATTGATTGATTTTGTAGTTTAGATCTATAGTATAAACTAGGTTTTATATATGTGAAGTATTGGTCATATGTACATTGTTTAGAGAGTGAAATTTGAGGTTTAGATCCTCAAAAACATGTATTTTTTGTAATGGCATCAAGCCCTAGGTGAAAAACCTAGATCTGGGCTGAAATTCATCTTTGGTAGGACTCTCGGTAAATGCCAAGACATCTACCTAAAAAGCCCAGAAAAAAACAACTCTTTGGACAATCTACCGACCCTCGGTAGATGATCCACAGAGACTGTCGGCAAGACCCTCGGCAGGTACCGAGGATCTACCGATCACCAAATGGAGTGAAAATTTAAGGGAATGTCCCTTAGTGAGTTGTACACATACCTATTTAGTTGGTTTGTGTGCAAAAGAAGTAGATATGGTCGAATATTGAAAAGTGTAGAGGAAGGTCCAAACTTTAGGAAAATAGAACTGTTTTGGATGGAACATAAGGTGACATCGACTTTAATGAGTTGGATATGAATATAGGACCACCAGGAATGATTAGAATGAATAGAAATGCTCGGATAGGAATTTGATTGGGTTGAGGGGTGCTTATGGCATCCACTGTTTGACTTGTATTTGACTATGATGATGATGACTTGTATGTCGTATGAGGGTACTGGAACTATCCACATTTATGAATGGTTGTTTGTGATTGAATGGTTTGTATGATTTGAATTATGACCTTGGATAGGTGTATTTCCACCGTGGGTTAAAGTCCTTAAAGGAAAGGTATGGTATGGGTGTATTCCACCGTGGGTGAAATTCCCCAAAGGAAAGGTCTTGTACAGGTGTGTTTCCACCGTGGGTGAATGTCCTAAAAGGAAGGTACTGGTTACAGGTGTGCTTCCACCGTGGGTGCAAGTCCCTAAACGAATCTTGGTCTACTGGTGTATTCCACTCTGAGTGCAAGTCTCCTGAGTAATAAGAATGGTGGCATTCCTCTGTGGGTACAAGTCCCTAAAAGAATGGGTTGATTGGTACAGGTGTGTTTCCACCATGGGTACAAGTCCTTAAAGGAATGGTACAGGTGGCTTCCTCTGTGGGTGCAAGTCCCTAAAAGAATGATTGTTACTGGTGTATTCTACCGTGAGTGCAAGTCTCTTAAAGAATAGGAATGGTGGCTTCTACCATGGGTTCAAGTCCCTAAAAGGATGGGTCGTATGGTCGTGAGTTGGATTGAGCATGTGATTGGGCTAGGGCTGATTACGCCCACATTGCATTGCACTCATCTTCATTCCATAATTGTATCGTACCACTTGCATTTCATTGTACATGTTGATTGAGTGATGGTTGTGCATTCCATTTGTGACTTGTTTGACTTGCTTGTACTTGTGATTGGGCCGTATTGGTCATAGCATGGTGGGACCATGTGGATGTTGGTCGTAGCAAGGCGGGACCTTGTGAATGTTAGTCGTAACATGATGGGGCCATGTGGTTACTGGCCATAGCATGGTGGGACCATGTGGATGTTGTTTGTGAACATAGTGAGACTATGTGATTGTTATGATAATTGTATGCTTCTGTTACATATTGAGACTATGTGTGTGTTTGTTGGTTACTGGCCGTAGCATGGTGGGACCATGTTGATGTTGTATGTGAACATAGTGAGACTATGTGATTGTTATGATACTTGTATGCTTCTGTTACATAGTGAGACTATGTGTATGTATATTGGTTACTGGCCCTAGCATGGTGGGACCATGTGGATGATGTTTGTGAACATAGTGAGACTATGTGTATGTTCTGATACCTATTAGTTTGTATTACATGGTGGGACCATGTGTATGATTGTAGTGGCATAGTGGGACTAGGCAGACTTTGTATAGAACATGATGGGATCATGTGAGTCGTATTTGACATAGTAGGACTATGAGGTTTGGGCTGTAATACTGTAACGCCCATCAAATTTGCTATTTGTTCTACTTTGGGGCATTTATGTAATTTTCTGTGTTCTTAAGGGCGTTTCTGTCATTATTATGGCTAGCTCTTAAGGACCTTTGTTGTGTACCTGGCCTTGCACACTAGACCCCTCTCTTTAAGGAACTTGGATGGTTGAGATTAAATCTCGCATCCAAGAGCTTTGTGGAGGGTTGAGATTCTTTCTTTCTTTAGAGAATAGGGTTTAGGCCTAAACCCTAAACTCTTTGTGTTTTGTATTGTGTTGGTGAAGATTGTTGGAGGAGCTCAAGAAGGAAGAAGGGAAGAGGAAGAACATTAGTGAGAAATCATCTTCAACCATTAAATTTTCGTGCTAGAAGATTGCTGGAAATCAGGTAAGGGCATTGTGTGCATTTATAGTGTTTTATCTTGGGATTTTGTGTGTGTTTTCCCTTGAATGAGTGAAACCATTGAAGATATCATGATATGAAATGTTTCACATGTCTACCTATTGATTGTTGAGCATGTGATGGATTGGATTATGGGTTTCATACATATTGTAGGTTAAAATATCTGAAAAAGTACTTGAGATGTGTTCTTTTAGATTTCCATGTTTAATGCTCATTGTTTGAGATTAGTGTATGGAGTGATTCAAGGTATTTATTGGGTAATTTCGGACCTAATTTTCCTAGAAAACGCAATGACCATAGGTGATTTTGGATGGGAATTGGACAGGAGCAATTCTGGGCTAAAAAACCCAGAAATCGCGTCTGTCGGCGAGTACGCTGGTGCACCGATGGACTCGCCGACGGAGGGCGGTGAGTGAAAAACACACCCACCGAGCGCGCCCCGTAGAGGTTCCCTTAGGTGAGTTGTCAGTGGGTGGTCGATGACACCGACTGACCCGCTGACCATAAGGGTTATAGACAGGACTGTCGGTGAGTGCGTCGGTCCATCGACGGACCCACCGACAGGGAGTCAGACCTTTTTTGGATTGGTGGTCGGTGAGTCGTCGGTGACACCAACGGACTCACAGATGGGCTTCCTGGGATCCGTCGGCGACACCGACGGGACTCACCGGAGAGGAATTGACATTGGATCTTTGGGGGTCGGCGAGTCGTCGGTGGGACTGACCACACTCGCCGACGGGCGTCGATGAGTGCATCGGTCCGCCGACAGACTCACCGACAGAGTTTTGTCTTCTCTAATCGGGGGGAGTAAGTACCCACCGAAAGGACCTACCGAGTTAGGCTTTTATTGAAGGATTTGAAGGGGATTTCAATATGATTGATGCCCTGTTCCATTGGAGTTATGTGACTAATGATTTGTGCGTTTATTACATGCCTGTTATATGTTAAAGCATGTTAAATGATAAATGTGATACGCTTGCATTTCATAACATGATATGATTGCGAGATACATTTTTATATGCTTTCCTTCCATAATCACTATATGATCGAAGGATGATGGGAATGTTAAATGATTGTGATGTATTCATTTTGTTGTATGCTTAATATCATGCATCTAATGGCCATACAAGCATATACAGTCCTTATGAGGACTTGGACCACATATTACCCCTAAATCCTTTAAGAAGGACGACAGGGCAAACGTGAGGATACTTGGGCTCTAGAATGAGGCTCAAATGAAAGTTAAGACTCTGGTGTCCCATGAGGGACTATATTTGTTATAAATCTAAGATGATTTAAGGGTGAGGGATTAGCTACCCCAAGAGCCCACAGATACCTATATTTATCGTATTATATATATATAGAGGGTAATTTCGATTGATAGTTGTGAATGGGTACTATGGCACGAAGGGAAGTTCACGAAGATGATACCCTTGGACAGTCCTGTTGAGATGGTGCGTTCCCGATAAAAATTAATGTGGGGCGTGAATTCCCAGGGGTCACAAGTTCCTTAAAACTGAGCTGTACACACAGAATCGGCGAGGTGTCCTTAGCCCGAAAGGGGCCGTGTATCTAAGGATAGATACATGGTGATACAGTTCGAATCAGGCGTGGGCATATATCACATCATAGCATTAACGACATGCATTTGCATCCACGTGATTGCTTAGACCATTTGGTGGGTCGATTATGAACCGTTCATGTCATTGCTTATAAATGAATGAACCTTTGCATTGATCATGGCATCGCATGCTTACACAAGCATCCTAGTTATTGCACTTTATCTGCACATTGTATTTTCTAGGCATTTAGCTCAAGCCTTTTAGCTCCTAACATTTCAGGGGAGTTCTATAGGCTACATGAGGACAACGGCCGAGGTTGTTGATGGATTTCTACGAGAAGACCATGAACATATTATAGATTCTTTTTGTATATCTTTCATTGATCTGTATGTATTTGCGGAGGTTGAGAGTATTGGAGCGTGATGACTCCGGTATGTCTGTTTACATACTTGTTCATTTGTGGATGCCCCAATCTTTTTGTCAAGGGTTCGTCTAGTTTTCCTCGTTGGGCCTAGCTGAGGCACGAAGGAACATTGATGAAATTTACTTTAGACTCATGTTATATTTCTTTATACATGTTCAATACTTAGTTTTTGCACTGCGTATCCTATCTGTTGTAGGATTTCTCTGTTATGTATGTATGTTAGTTTTCCACCCACGTTTTGTATGTGTTTCGATGTAGTGGGTGAGAGTCCGACTTAGAATTCTAAAGCCACGTGTGTGAGATAAGCTTTAGGATTCAGGTCGTGAGAAATACATGGTGGGATCTTGAGTGCCCTATGATTTATCATGGTGGGACCATGTGAACAGTCAACTTGATATGATATGATTGTTTGTATGCTTTTCAATGTGCAAAGTTCTTGTTAGAATGTATGTGATATACGTATCTATTACATGAGTTTTAGTATGATGATAAGCATGCTACACATATGACTGTGATATTACTTGGTGATTGAAATGAATGCAATGAACTGTATTGTTTTGTATGCATAAAAGTAATTATTGTAGTTTTGTTGGTTTCTCTACGAGGCTTCGGCTGACCCTTAACATGCAACAGGTGATCAGTTCATTTGATGTACCGGTCTGGTGAAGAGATCCCTTTGGTTTTAGATACTTGATTTTTATGATGGTGTACACATGGTTTTCAATTAATTTGGTATGATCTCGAGTGGGCATGAACTTGTAATAGATTTGAGGTCTATTTACATTGTGGGTTTATAGCTTAACAAGACTTGAGTTAAGCTATATGTTTGGTTTTAATTGAGACTTATGTTGGTGTTTATTATTTTTGAGACTCTGATTAACCAAGATGTGGTTAATTATGTCGTTGGATATCCGTTTCCACATGGTGGATCCAAAAGTTATTCCCTTGGAATCCTCGAGATCCTATATCTCAAATTGGGGG
Organism: Pachysandra terminalis; assembly: GCA_031762675.1. Classification (NCBI taxonomy): domain Eukaryota; kingdom Viridiplantae; phylum Streptophyta; class Magnoliopsida; order Buxales; family Buxaceae; genus Pachysandra; species Pachysandra terminalis. Next base: position 14,997 of record JAUPMG010240978.1, read on the forward strand.
CGTGACAGTTCTTCTACGTTTCTCCACCGAATCTTCAGTTTCTATGTGAAACCTAGTACTACTAGTCTAACAATAACAACCATACTCTAAGAAAACCTTATGTTCTAATACCAATCTATCATGCCCCAGACTTGTGGCACGATTCCCAATGAGACCCACAACTAGACCGCGGATTGCCACCACAACATAAGCAAAATAAAAGCAAAAATACTTTCATTTAAATAAGATCAGAGTGCAGAACTACAACTATGAAAATAATAATGAAATCAAAATCAAGTGTTTAATCAAAACAATGAACGGGCCTCATCTGAGCCAAAAAATAACAAACCAACAAGTTCAACTACAAATCCCACAGGTTCAACATAAAGAAATCAGCAAGTCCACAAGCAGCATCATCTCCAAGTAGAGTGGTCCCTCTTCTTCTGAGCCTACAACATAAAACGTTGCGTGAGCCGATGATGCTTAGTTAGAAAACATGGAATGTTCACCCAAGGGTTAGTAGAATAATAATCCCAAGGGTTAGTAGAATAATAATCTAATAACAACTCCAACATAATCCAATGCAAGATGAGTAGTTTAAATGAGATGAGATGAAATCATTCACATGACCTAAGATGAATGCAATTAGTATCCCACACAAACAATGATAGATATGCACAATGAGATGAACTAAGATTAATGTCGCTTGATAAGTCGACCTCAAATGACGCTTCCCACAACAAAGGCCGATTTAGGACGTATCCAAAGAATTACAAGAATCCCCTCTCCGTTCCGAGCGCCAACCCATGGAACGAAGGCTAATTTTTTAGTGTACAATACTCGAGGGGTAGCGAACCTATATAGGCACTCGCAAGCATCGTACCCTAATTTAAGTGGGCCCTTTCACCCCACGGGTATATAGTCAACCCAGTCTGAAGGCATCGCAGTTGTTTCTCCGTAGATTTTCACCTCGCCGTACACTTATCAATTGATATCGAAATAGTATTGATAAGTGTCTCACACTTGCACTTCTAAACTTATTACTCATGCCTATTAGTCCTTGAGTTATGCTTTAAATAGATGAATTATTGCATTTTCTATGTTTTGCAGGATTGGTGATGTTAGTGAGAATATGGACTAAGAAGAGTTAAATAAAGCCTTAAATGGATCAAGCTTCAAAGTCCTAAAGAGGAGAAGATCAAAGCTCAAACCTTAATCCCAATATACCTTAAAAGATCCCGAAGAAGTTCCAAGAACAATACATACAAATAAATCCAAGGAAAAGCCCCAAAGAATGCTGAACTGCACTGTGCGATTGAGCACACTAATTTGCGATGGAGCTCATGAAATCAGTCAGATACAACACAGAGCATGTTTCATTTGGTTGGCCATAACTCCTTCAGTTTAAGTCCGATTGAAGTGATTTCAGTGTCCTTGGAAAGAGAGCAAGAATATCTACAACTGTTATGAAGACACAAAAGCCCAAACCGAACGTTTTAGATATCCTATTTTCGATAGAAGAGGGAGCCCGTGAATTCTCAAATGTGGAGAAAATGAAGGAAGTGTTCTAGTTTATCATGAATTGGGCTGTCCTTGTACTCTTAGGATTAGATGTTTTAGAGGTTTAATGTCTATTTAAAGGATCCAAATCTCAAAATTAAGGATCTCTCTCATCTCATAAAGGATCACAGATAGATTAGGAATCTAGTTTAAGGATTTTGAAGGCTTTGAAGGCTGCTCCCTTTGGGGAGCAGTAGAAGAACCAGAAAGTGCTCAACTGGGGAATGGATTTCGCCTCAACATAGGGATTTCTAGAAACCTTAAGAGTGGCAAATCTCTTATTAGGTTATTGGTGTAAACTCTTCCATTTTTGATTATGGGTTAAATTATATGATTTCCTGGTTTATTCTTTGTGTGTGATGGTTGCATAGTTAGGAGGATTGTTACAAAAATCGGATTTAATGCTTATACTCAATCGGATGAAACATTTTTCTAGGGATTGTTTTATCATGATTGAACCTAAAATGGTCTTATTTTCTGTGATTATAAGAACATTGATTATGCAACGGTGCTTATTGGCATTCAAGTAAGTGGGCTTGATAGTCCATGCTAAGGGAAGACGGGTTGTACTGCAAATTAGTTAGTTAGTGTAGGTGGACAGGCCGTGCCAACCGAAGATGGATTATGCTTAAATCACTTATGCTAATGTGACATCATATGATTAAGGTTGCATGTTGGTAGTGCATGTCTAAGGAAGCTGAGTTGTTATACAACCTTAGTTTAGAGTAGTGTAGTGTATACAGTTCTTGCTATTCGAAGGAACATTATACTTGTTCCTTAACATGATACTTTCTTGGCGATATTGTTTTGATCTTGTAGCCACACAAGTCATTATCATATATAATTGAATGTCCTTGATTCTTGTGATTATCCTTATTCATAAGGTTGGAGGTAAAATCAATATCTTAACCTCCATATCCTTCTAACCAATGTTATTTTAGTTTTAGTTTTATCTTTAGTTTTTAGATTTAATTATCTTTTTTTTATATTTTTACCCAATCAAATTAGAATTAATCTGATAATTTGACAATCTTAACCCCATCAGTCCTTGAGGTTCGACACCCTCAAAATAGCTCTATCTACAAGCATTCGTCCTATTGCGAGTGGTATTTTATTATTGGATTGGTTTCCAACCACATCAAGTATTTAATGCATTAAAGAGGATATCAAGTGAAGGCCTAAACTCGGATAATCTGATTTCCCACATTCACAAGCTTCCATCCGTTATTACAACAAACACAACAACAGAGTAGATTACTACATATCAACAACTACACGTGATCAACCTAAGATGGAATCGTGGTAACAAGAACCTCAGAACACCAAGAGTGACTCTCAATAGTCAAGTCTTGCTTCCGAAAACCAACAACAACAACAGTCGAAGCCCCACACCATCCACCTAGGTCATCCTCACAAAATTCCCATTTACTGTGCAAGTTACAGGTTCGTCAGTGGACCGAGGTCTACCGAAGGGTCAAATTAGTCTAAAAACATGTCTCTGTCGGTAGAGGTGTCAGTGGACCGAAGGTCACTATCAACTCACAGGGTCGTTGGTGGACCGAAGCCTGTTGAATAGCTGATTTTTCTTAGAAACTAGTCTCTGTCGGCAGAGGCATCAGTGGATCGAAGCCTTCCGACCTGCGCGAATTCAGGGTTTTTTTCTAGGTTTTTCTTTTGGTCTTGAAATCCAATCTTAGGTTATCAAATACCTTCTAAACAACATATACTGAATTCTAAACCTCCAAAAACATAAGTAAACACTGATAAATCGTCCAAAAACCAATATAACAAATATCTAAACATCTAATCAACATTACAAACAAACATTCATTCAAAACAAAGCATGAGTTATCGATTTCAACAAAAGAACTATGATCACCCCATGCAACTTACCTGAATCTTCTTGAGTCTCTAAACACTCTCAAGAAAACTCTTCATTGTGGAAATCACGGTTGCAACAATCAAAGCCTTCACACGTTCCGGCTTCAACGACCTCTACGAATTCTTCTTCTTCTTCTTCTTCTTCTTCTCTTCTTCTCTCCAACAGCTCTCTAGAACTCAGATCTAGAATCCAAATCAATATGAGGAGAAAATAAGAAACCCTAATTCTCTTAAACCCTTATTGCCAAAACACAAGCAAACCTTCCAAAACGATTTGCATGCCCCTTTTGGTCGGGCGTTCAAAACAGAAACTCTCAACTGATTTGATTTCGTTCAAATCAGCTCCCCATACTATTTCATATTATCAAAATAACCCCAAACTAAATAATCACATTACATAGTTATCCATATAGCATAATAATCTTATTTATATATCAAATAAATACAGACAAATATCATTAAATTTTGTAAATTCAAACCATTAAATATAGGCAATCCTTTAGTGGATTTAGGTCATTACATTGGACAAAGATTTAAGTGAAATTCTGTTACTAGCTCGGGTTGTGTTATATTCCACAAGGGTAAAGCAAGGGTGGTTCCCTGGGATACGTCCCCGTGATCGAAAATAAGGCGTACAGATTGTGCCCACTACGACAGATTAAGCCCTAGAAACTACAGCTTCTTGATTGAGAAGCTACATATGAGGTTCACTTGACAGGGAACATTTGCCTAATACATCTCATTGCATATCACATGTCATATGTGTTTCTTTGATTGAGCATATCATATAGGTTCATCAAAATGATACATGATTTCAATGCATACTTCATATCATTCACGTATAATTATGCTACTTGATTTATTGGTTCTTGTATTATGTTATATTTCTTGGATTATCTCGTTGATGATGTTTTTACGAGGATCAGTGATAGATATGGTTTTACTGGGCATTCCAAACTCACGCGACATATTATGTTTCAGGTTGTGGTCTATCGGTGATGGATAAGAGTCAGATGCTTTCCAGTTCCATTTAGTCTCAGTGTATTATACTTATGTAATTCTTGAAATTTCTTGAAGGTAATGGATTATATTATTTAATTATATTGTGTGACTATGTTGGGACATGTGACACTTTTGGAAGTCACTTGTGTCATGTAATTTATTTTCTTTTGCTTCCACACTCTGAATATTTAATGAGAGTAATCTATATTGCTTTTGTTTTCCTTGTATTGATATGGCAATCCGCGTTCCAGGGTTGGAACCTGAAGTCTCACCTTGAAACCCATGCCTCCCACATAGAGATTTTTGCTACGGGTTTTGGGGCGTGACATTGTCCCGCCCCAAAATCCGTGACATAGATTACTACAATCTCGCATGGATCTCAAGGTGCAACTACAACGAATCCAACACATGAACCCGGCCTAACTGAATCATCAAGCCAACACATAGTATGGAAGACCCTGCAGATCACTATGGAGAGGAGGTGGGTCAAACATTGTTATAACTATGGAGAGGAGGGGCATATCAAGAAGGATTGTCCTCGTCCTAAGATAGTGCCATAGTGGAAGCCATCAGATCAGCCAATTCTCTCATATGGTAGAGTGTTATGTCAAATCCCAAATCTAGGGTACACTCTTCGAGGTATGCTTGGATCAGGAAATGAGACTCTCACCCCCTCACCAGGAGGTGGCATAACAGTATAGAACATAAGAATTTAATTTAATCATTTCTATTAATTATAAATATGAAAATTTCAATAATTAATATCTAATCAATCCAGCTTGTTCTACTAGGTAGGAAAATCAATAACATACTACCCAATACTCTCGAAAGCGGAACTCTTCGAACAAGCATCTACGACCAGAAAATGTTAAACAACAAACATAAGCTGAAAGCTCGCATAAGTAAGCCACCATACCGGGGTATTTACTTAAAAACACAAACTAGCATAGAGGCAAGAAAATAGATATAATTTAGTAACGAAAATACTAAAATCATCATAAGAAGTACAATAACATAAATAAAATTCACAATAATACATTCCTCTCCCTTTCTCACTAGGTTTTGTCTTAATGAATGAAATTCCTTTTATCCTACAATTCTACATATTACAATATGCCCAATGCGACATCCACAATGAACCCATGGTCATTTCGACATATTCAATAAAAATCATACACAAGAATATGATATGCATGTTGTTTTGTATTCGTATGTTGTATGTCAAGTCTAACCCATCAATCAACCCCTATAGTATCTTCGGGAACCACATGGACCATCGCAGGGCAAATGAGCTGAACGTAATCTACGTGTACAACGCAGTTTTAGGGAATTTGTACCCATGGGGTACACTTCCCCATTCTTTATTTTGCCTAGTAAAACACATCCAAGTCATATCCGTTAGATGAACTTCATGAACATACCAAAGCATAGACTACCAGCAGAATTCCACTCAATGGTCTAATAGATTCCCTATATAAGGATCACTCCTTAACCTTTTTGTAGTGACCCAGACCCTAAATCATAATTAACATGATTTAATTATGATTTGAATAATATTAATCTTGAAGAGGGGTTTAGAATAAACCGTAGGGTTTGATTTGAAGAATAGGGCTTAATTGTAATTAAGTGAAATTATGGGGAAACTTATATAATTTGATGAATGTCAAGGAATTAGGGCCTTAGGGCCAACCTGTAAAGTAAAGTGGACATGGGCTGGTCATATGGCCCATGGGATGAGATAAGTCTAGAATAGACTTTTCCCTTTTTATTTGAGTTTCCAGCAACTAAAGAGATAGAGGGAAAGTTCCCTTAACTTCCACAACTTCCTTCCGAAAAGGGATGTGCGTGTAAGGAACTCTTGCTGGATTGAACCACAACCAAAGGAGGAAAGAGGAGGGCAAAATTAGATTTGAAAAGGAGATTTCGGTCATAGAGAGAAAATAGAAAAGAGAAGAAGAAATGAGAAGAAGGAAGAAGATCAAAAGGAAAAGAAGGCTAGGAAAGAACTGTGGTGATCTTTCAAATTCCTAAAGTTGCAGAAAAGCTTGGGAAGAGAGAGGTAGGTTTTCCTTGGTTATTATTCTAATCATTTTCATTAAAATATGATGATTGTTATGATAGATATAATGATCTAGGATGGTGATGCATGGAAATTAGAGAATGAATGTAGGATCTTTGATTTGTTTGTATAATATGTACAGGGATTGATATGTATGCCTATAACATGATCCTATGATGATATAAATTTTCGGAGGATGAGTTGTTATGAAAACTGTGATTTTCGGAGGTATAAATTTTATTTTTATGTTGGATCATGATTGATAAGAATTTCTATGAATTTTGGGGATTTTTATGCACAAACTTCAGTCAGACCCAGGTTCGACCGAAGGATCAACCAAAAATCACATTTATGGTCCAAAATCACTGGACCAGCACCCGAGGTTGAGGAGGAACCAATATTTTCAGTCTGAGTCAGGGTCAATCGAACCATGCGACCAAAGCCTAATAGCCCCTAGTTTGGATGGGTAGCTAGGTCTTGGCCTTATGAGGTTCAGTATGATGTTAGTTTTCCTTAAGAATGCGTGTATAAATATTTGTGCAACAAAAGGATTCAATTTGCTACCGTTTTGTTTTGCTATGACCGATTCTGATGTGTTTTAGTCTACGGGACTATGTGGAGTATGATACATGTGTATTATGGTTTTGTATGAGGTATTTGTACTGTGGATATGTTTAGTGTATGAATTACTTGTGTTTTGTGTGAGGTCCCTTGTAACAAAGTATTATGTGTATGTTTGAAGAGTGATCCTATAAGGTTCACTGTGTTGTTTCAAAACGACCCCAGGGAAGTGGGTATGGTAATCTAAGTGTGTGTGTTTTCAGAACTCCTAGGAGGGTCTGACATGTTGGGATTGGTATGAGTTTGTCTAGGGTGATTTCTACCAAGGGTTAACTTGTTCCCTGAAGGATAATGTGGTGGTTCTACCATGGGTTAACTTGTCCCCAAAAGAAATGTGATGGTTTCTCCCATGGGTTAACTTGTCATCAGAAACGAAATGTTATGGTGTTTTCCTACCTTTGGGTACCCCATCCCTGAAAGGAAATGGTTAGTTGTATTGCGGCACATTCCTTGGGTAGCATTACCTGAAGGAGATGTGAGTGTGATTCCATGGTTAGGCTAGGCCTAACAACCCCACATTGAATACATTTCATCATCTTCACTCCATCATTAGCATTGTGCATTATACCAATCATCCCATGAGCATTTTTGTATGTGTTTGGCATTTCATCATCTGATTGCTATATGTTTGTATTCATCTTCATTGATTGTGTGTTTGTGATGTCGGCTATTTTGTGGTGATTGGATTTTGTGTGTATTCAGGAATGAGAACTATGAGATAAGTTGATTGGTAAGAAGTGTCTTAGCATGATTAAGATCATGAGCTTATGGTTTTATGAGAACTGTTTCAGCATGATTAAGATCATGAGTTTATTGGTTTATGAGAAAGTGTTTCAGCATGATTATGATCATGAGGATGTGGATTTATATGATAGTTTTGTTTATTATGATTGTGGTTTTGTAGTGATGATGTGTGAGAAAGTTATGAATTGCCATGTTAAAAGTATGATATTGGAGTATGTGAGTATTATGACTATTATGATGAGAATGTTGTTTAGGAATGTCGTATTATGAGAATAGTTATTATTATGAGATTGGTTATATGCTTGTTAACAAGAATGAATGTAATATATATATGTATTGAGAGGGATTGCATGAATATGAATGTTGTTATATATCTATGAACGTTGTTAGATTAGTTTCCTTGGATTTACCTAATGAGCCTCCAAAGCTCACCCCTACTTGAAACAGATTATCCACAAGAGTGATGGCTGGACTTGGAGAGAGAGTTGCATGATGGTCATGATGGCTACTGCTATAATTTATGAAAGATTTTGTTTAGTTTGATTTATGGATTAGATTTATTTGTTTTGAGCCTTTTGGGAAACCTGTTGTATTTAAATTCGAGAATTGGTTTGGAGATTATGTTGGATTTATTTTAAGGTTTAAATTAATGAGACTTTCTCTAAATATTAGTATGCTATGTTGGACCATGATATTAGATGGTTTGGCTGCCTCCAATGTTTGGATCTGAAGGTCATTCCGTTGGAAATCCATGAGATTCTATATCTCGGATTGAGGGAGTGACACTTTCACAAATCATAAATAGGCTTATTGGGGGTGCACTCCGCTCACCTTTCACATCTCATAGTACATACCAATACCTTTCACAATTTGCACATTCTGGTGCTCAATCTCACTTAGCCATCTCGGTTAGGTAGTCTCATATGCAGGCTTATAGTTTATTTATTTTAATGCAAATCAAATAGTTCAAGACATAACCTTTCACACTCATAGGCATATATTCATTTTAGCAAACACATGAGTCAACAATCTCATGGAGTTCAATATACACATTTAATCTACATAAAAAGTAGCCTACTCAATTAACACAGGCATAATATGCATACCTTTTCCACTTCACACAAGAGCTAGGTTAGGATACAATAGGACTTAGCAATTCATTGTTCATTCCTTTACCACATCCATGGCATAACCTGCCATCATTTACCAGGGTAATTCATATCCAAATACATGAAGTCACATAAAGTGGATAACTCAACATAACTTCACCTATAATACACAATAATAAACCTCTATTCATTACATTCCATACTAAGTGAAGTATCTCCACACGCACTTGACACCAGTCATATAGGCTCATCTCACACAACTACAAGGTTTGAGTCCTTCAGAAGTCTCTAGGTTAGGTCAAACATATGCACACACATCACTTAAGATGTTTGGAAGGGCATTAGGTGGCACACTATCATGCCCCAAAATCCGAGATATGGATATCGAGGTGCGACCTTCAAATCCAACCCTTTAATTCAGCAACCAACCATAGCATCTCAAACCAAATCACAATATCAGAGTAAAATAAAACAATGCAGAAGTCTTCATAGAATTTAATCCAAACATCATCACATCCAATTGAACCACAATCTAGAGAAATAAGATTCGTTCTCTTAAATCCATTACATTTAATATCCCAAATAAATTCATTACGTCATTGATCTAATCGATAACTAGAAAATAAAGGTAGAACAAAATAAACTAATTTGGTACGCATCATCACTCTGTTCCATCTCCTTAACCTGTAAACATACAATGCATAAAAGGGCGTAAGTTGTAGAGGCTCAATAAGAAACCACATAACGTACTAACCATATCTATTCATCATTCTATCAAATTAAAAAATAGATAATCATTTATATCCAAGTGTCATGGCAATATAGTTAACCATAAGAAATCAATACATATTACTCCCGCAATTACCTTAATAATTTAAAAACTAAACATTAAATATGATAATGATGATGGAATAATTGATACGATCAATGATAATGAGATGATGCTATGTAGAATGATAATGATATGATCTTATGAAAATTGATGATGAGATATGATGACATGAAGACTGATGATGACATGATGCTTTGAAGAATGCACAATGCAGTGCACCAATAATGAATGCTAGATGTATGCAACACTGTGATCAGGTCTTGTTAAGCTTAGCCATGTCAAATCTGTTCGACTTACGGGTACCCGCCGAACAGAGTGATCCAACTTAGAAGCAAGGATCAACTGCCTCCAAGTAATCATTACTTGGCATCCCAGTTTAATATAGCTGGATGACACTCTCTTACATCCCACGTGTAAACCGTGGTTTTATGGGCTTTTCAACCGTAGGATGCAATTCCCATAACTGTTTTCCATCAATTTAGGGATTCAAACCCAAGGAGTCCACATTTGGAAAGTCCCCATGGCTTGCTCAACCTTTCCATTCTACAGTCATGACACCAAATCATTCTCACATGATCATTAATTTAACCATGTCCACTTTACCTTGGGCTGACTATATTGTGCTCACACACATCATGTTCATCAAGAAAGCACATGAGTCACATTCTATGATTCTAAACTATAATAATGCATATAATGATAATTATATCTATATATATATAACACTTTATATGATGAATGAATTATAATTAGATATAGATACATTTGGTAAAGTTTATCTTATCTAAGGAGAGTATGCACACACACACACACACAATTAACCATGAGTTATTCACAATGAAAGCAAAAGTCACACATAACACCTAGTAGGTATTTTTTTTTTAGCTAATATAACACCTAGTAGGTTATTAAACACATATACAATACAATTAATCATTAACAATATACACGTACATCATATTATGATCAAGACATTCTTATATTATGCCTACTAAGGTTAGTGATGAGTTTAGCATATTAATCACTTTTAGGTTTAATAATCCATCTTATGGTTAAGGATTTAATAGGTTTAATTGCGGAGTATAGGTAAGTCAAAACATGTAATATGGTCCAAACAACCTTGAAAACTCTTACCTTACACAAGTGTCCTAGTGGTCAAGGTGTCAAAAAAATCAAACACTAGGCTATCAGTTTTCTATTGGCAAACCATCAACAGGTTAGCAGTAGGATCAACGATATGCCGCTGGTCGTCGGCAGGCTAACCCGAGAGGGTTTTTTGGGTTTTCACCTTTGACGTCTATTGGGTATTTTGGCCATAACTTTGTGTATACTTATCAAAAGCACCACAAATTTGAATAATGGTGTTCCTAACGAACAAAGGGAATCATAAAAAAAGTTAACATAAATTATAAAAACTATTTATTGGCTCTTTAATCGATACTTCAGACCTTGATAAATCTCCAGTTTTAGTTCTTCTTTTCGGTCTCTTAACGAATAGTGATGGTTTCTTTCCCAATAAAGGTATTCTTTGAAGTTGAGTTCGTGAGGTAACTCAGAGGGTTGAAGAGGAGCTCAAAGACTCAAGGTTCAAAAGATATTTTGAGAGAAAGCAACTCGAAATCTCGAGGGCTCGGGAGAGTAGTCAAGATGATGATAGATGAAACTCGATGTTTTTGAAGAAACTCAAAACATAGCTCGAGTTCAAGGTTCTCGAGGGAGAGTCCACTAGAAGACTTGAAGTTCAGTCCAAAAGAAGACCTACAAGGATCATGAAGAGAACTTCGAGGTTGTCGAAGGAAGAGTTTGACCGGAACTCGAAAGTGTAAGAGAACTCAGTCCTGCTCGAAGGTTGATCTCGAAAGTAGCTCGCTAGTTCGAAGAGATCTCAAAGATATTTCGATGCTTTGCATTCATTGATACATAATGACCATCAAAAGATAAGCATACTCAATAGTTTTTTTCTTTTTTTGGAAGGTAAGCTTTGTTTAAAGAAAAAGAGAAGGATAATTACAATCAAAGGGGTGACATACACCCAAAGAAGCTTCCCTAAAGACTAAGAGGGAAAAAAGAAACAAAAAGACAGACTACAACAGTAGTGGACTACACAATTTGTAAAAATCTGGGCTGAATTTTCCAAGTGTAATAGAGACTTCTGTTTGAGCTAGTATCCTGCACAGAACAGACCCTGGCAGCAAGGGTTCTACTTATATTATCGTTGATATCCTCCAAAATGAGTTCTTTGTCCTTAGACTGGTTCTTGAAGATTCTAGCATTTCTTTCTTGCCAAATGAAATATAATATTGCAATGAAGCTAAGACAAAGAATTCTAGCCTTGAGATCAAATCCACCAAGTTTTTGGGAGCAACAAATGACTTCATCAGGCCCTATGAAATCAGTTTTGGAAATTCCAGACATTAGCAATATGTTATGCCACACCCAAGAGGAGAAGGGGAATTCAATAAAAAGGTGCTCACCAAATTCAGTTGTGGAATTACACATAGAGCAGCAAGAGTGGCTGATAATGCCCATTCTGAGCAGTTTGTCTTGGGTTAGAAGTCTTCCTCTCAAAGCAAGCCAAGTGATGAATCCGAACTTGGGCACAGCTCCTTTAAACCAGATCAAAGGAATCAAGTTCACTGGCTGGCTGTGGCTCCTACAATATTCCCAAGTCTCCTTAGTGGTAAATTCCCCAGATTTTGAGGGGATCCACACCAATTTATCCACCTGAAAGTTTCATAAGGGGATGGAAAGGAGCTGATCCCAAAGTATTTGCAGGTTAGGTTTAGTTCTAATCACCCAATGACTGTCAGTAATCAGCCTGTCCACTCTATCATTAAGATTAAACCCATCCCCATGGATGAGTCTGGGGGTGACCTGGGAAAGGAGAGGGCTGTTGGGGTGCCACATATCCCACCACAGCCAAATGTCTTTTCCATTCACCACCTTGTAGTGGCATAATTTTTTCACTTTCTCTCTAGCCTGCAGAATTTTCCTCCAAGACCAAGAGCAACTGGTAGGAGTTTTAATGGCCCAAAAACACTTTTGTTTCATGAGGTTTGCATAGACCGACATCACCCAAATAGACTATTTTCTACTAATAATCTGCCAAATCAACTTATATATAGCAATTTGATTTCATTGAATAGCATTTGAAATCCCAAGACCCCCTTCAGCTTTAGGTAGACACACATCCTTCCAAGCCACATTACAAATCTTCTTTTTCTGATCATTTCCATCCCAAAAGTCCCTGTAGCATATCTGGTTTAGAGTTTTGAGGATCTTCTTAGAGAGGATGAAGTTTGCACTCCAGTGGATGTGAATTGTGAAAAGGACTGACTTGATCAGTTCCAATCTACCTCCATAGCTAAGAGCCTTAAATTTCCAACTCTGAGCTCTTCTGTAGGTCTTCTCAATAAGATCCTTGTAATCTCTCACTTTAAGTCTAGAGGATATCAGTGGAACTCCCAAGTATTTGATGGGCAACTTCCCTTCAGCAATTTCACAAATACTTTTGATCTGTTCAAGGGTATCCTGGCTGACAACTGAAGCAAACAACAAGGATTTTTTGGGGTTAATAGATAGCCCTGTGAAAGAGTGAAATTCATCCATAGCCTCTTTAGGAAGTCTAGCTGACCCAGGATCTCCAGTAGCAAATAAAAATAGGTCATCAGCAAAGGTAATATGAGTAATTCTTGGGTTGATGCATTTTGGGTGATAAGAGAAATTCTAACTCATAGTTCTTTTCTTTATACAACAGTCAAGATACTCCATAGGTACATAAAACAGGTAGGGAAGTGAGGGTCTCCCTATCTCAGCCCCTTTTTGCCATGAAGAACCCATTTAAGGAGCCATTGATGGATAAGGAGTCAGAAATAGTGCTGACTAACTCCTTTATCCATTGTCTAAATAAGAATGGGAAATTCCATGCATCAAGCATACTATCAATAACCTCCCACCTGACATTTTCATAGGCCTTTCTCAAGTCAAGCTTAAATGCCACTCTAGGATTACCCCTGTTAGCATGATAGTCATTGACAAGTTCATGGATAATTTGAATGTTGTCAGAAATATGCCTACCAAGAATAAATGCATTTTGGTGCTCTCCAATCAAGTCACAAAGGAGGGGCTTAAGTCTGTTAGCCAACAGCTATGCAATACATTTGTAGATTGTGTTCACACAGGAGATGGGCCTATAGTTTTCTACAAAAGTAGGATTAAGACCCCTAGGTACAAGAGTCAAGGATGTATGGTTAACTTGTTCGAGGAGCGTACCAGATCTGAAGAACTCAGTAATGACCTGGCAAAAGACAGATCCAATGATGTCCCAAGAAGCTTTGAAGAACATGGGAGTGTAGCCATCAGGCCCCGAGACCTTGTCATCATTAAGGCTGAACAAGCACTCTTTAATTTCAGAATTAGAAACTCTCTTCACCAATTCAGCATCTTGATCATCAGATAACTTCTTACTGACAAGAGGTTGATCCATTTGATGGCTCCATGGGGGGTGGGCTTCACCAAGAATATCCTTATGTTGGGTTATAAAATTTTCAGCAATTTTACTATGCTCTATAACACAATCTCCATTAGGTTCTCTAAGAGATAGAATTTTGTTTCTAGATCTGTGAGTCAACAAGGATTTGTAGAAGTATTTGGACTTGCTATCACCCTCTTTGAGCCAAAGTTCTCTAGATGTTTGCCTCAACTGAGATTCATTAGCTCTGAGGAGGGCACAGTACAATGAGAATTTGTTCGCTTCCTCAGTGTGAAGGTGATTAGCATTCCCATTCACGAGGTCAACTTGGATTTTGGATAGTTCCTCTCTAGTAGATTGAATTCGGTTATGAAGGTCAGAAAACTCAGTTCTACTCCAAAGTTTTAATTTTCTCTTAATTTTCTTCAACTTGGAAACAAGTATAAACATTGGGGTACCATAGATGTGTTCAGCCCAACTCTCTTCAACCATCTTGTTAAAATCAGGGTGGCTGGTCCGGTTATTGAAGAATTTAAACGGGTAATTTCCTTTAGGGCCATCTGCAAAGACTCTAACCAGCATTGGGGAGTGATCAGACCAGGAGGAATGAACTCAGCTTCAGACGCAAGAAAGTTCCGGAGCCAGGCCTGGTTCACCATCACCCTATCCAATTTGCATAAGATCCTCTCAATCAACTGGCTTCTGTCATTCCAAGAAATAGGCATCCCTTGTACCTTAAGTCGCTGAGCTCCAACTGATGAATACACTCACTAAAATCCTTTGTTGCTTGCATATTAATTTCCCTTCCCCCAAACTTTTCAGTACTAAATCTGACAACATTAAAGTCTCCAACCAGAATCCAAGGAGAATTATACTCGAGGTGAATAATGTCCCTCCATAGACTTTTTCTCTCATTTGCATCATTGGAGCCATACACACAACTGAACATAGTAGACGAATTGTTAGATTTGAATGTGAGAGATCCATGTACAATTTGATTAGAACTGAAAGTAGGACTGAAGTTCACTTCACTGTCATTCCAGCAAATCCTAATTCTACACCTATCAGATGTAGGGTAATTGAGATATGAAGACCACCCAGGAGCAATGAGATGAATGATACTTGTTGAGTTGCTCAATCTCACCTTTGTTTCAACCAAGGCAAATATACTAGGTGAATAATTGGAAATCAGATTCCTTACTTCCCTCTGTTTGATAGGGTCTTTGAGCCCCATAATGTTCCAACAAAAGAAACTAATCATTTAGTAATGGATTTGAGAGGGGAGACAACTCCTATCAAGGAGTTCTTCTGCATTGAATTGGTGTTAGCAGGCTCTTCTATGTTTTCCATAGCATCTTCCCCTTCCACCATAAAAATACTGAATTTTTTTGTTGAAATTTTAGGGGTTGAGATGGGGGGGGGGGGGGGGGGGGGGTGGTT
>JAUPMG010241837.1:0-18708 GCA_031762675.1 Pachysandra terminalis
TCGGTTTCGGATCGGGTATCGTCCCGATCCTATCCACAAAATAAAAAAATAAAAAAATTGTTGGATCGGACGATCCAACTCGCTGATCCCGAGACGGATCGTTTGGATCGCCCGAGTTGTCTCAGTATCGGACCGAGTCAATATATTTTGGGGTCTTTAAGGATCGGTTTCGACTTGTGGAGCCTCCCGGTCCGATCCCGAGTTGGATCGTCCGATCCAGACCGGGATCGGACGATCCTTTACACTATTGGACGATCCAACTCGGGATCGGACGATCCTTTACACTATTGTGAGGCCCACACAACCCCTTTTTCTCTTTTCCTCTTTTTCCTTTATTTATTTATTTGTGTATGTACTGTTTTAGCCCTAGTTCTAGGTAATATATAAACTCTCTCTCTAATTGAGAAGAGTAAGTTTTGCTGCCACAACAAACACAAATCTAACATGCTGAATTCATCAGCTTATGAGTTGGGCACAATATTGTAACTATGTAGAGAGTACGTATTATAGTGGTCATCACAGAGACAATGGTGATGATTCCAAGCCTTCCTGGCATTCCTTATGGATTTGATCTATTGTATTTGTGACTTGTGGGCGTTGGAACATTTATTACATCTATTGTATTTGTGTCTTGTGGGCCCTGGAACATTAATAATAAACTTATTTATGACATTTTGTTACTTTTACTTTCATTTATATTATGTCATGTTATTTATGTTATAGTTCGTAGAATGAATGTTAACATTTTACTTTACAACATGCAATGCATACGAACTACCAGTTAAAGGTTCTTTATGTTTTATGTGTTTTTTTTCAACATATTTTGATGTATTTTAGTGTATTTAGTTATTATTTATACTTAAACAAAGGTATAATACCAAAAAAAAAAAAATTGCATTTGGGTGCATCTTCCCCACATTTTCTGTAATCTGAAGGAAATTTCCTCATGTCGGCAACATCAGGGAAAATCGACATAAGGCGATTTCCCTTGATGTCTTATGTCACCCAGTCCAGTTTGGGCGACATGTTGGCAACATATCGCCAACATTTCAAACACTGTTTATATCCCAAAATAAACATATGATAGAATGCCTAAAGATTTAATATGGTAGGATTTGAGTAGGAAAAGATTCCCAACTAGATACACTGATATCATTAAGGACATGTATGATGGAGAGCTAACTAGTGTGAGAATGGTTTGTAGTGAGATAAGTCTAATAAAGTTAGCTTTACATCAATAGTCAGTTATGAGTCTTTGTTTTTTGTATTAAATGAATAAATTGAAAATTCATATTTAAGAGAGGTAACTTGGTGTATTTTGTTTGCATGTGATGTGGTTTTTGGTAGACCCAACTAGAGAGTATAGAGGGAGTAAATGTTAAACTAGAATTATGGAGGGTACCTTGGAATCAAAAGATTTCAAAATAATTTGAGTTAAGACCAAGTACATAGAATGTTACTACAGCATAAATGATAGCAACGATAGGAGTTGAGACTAGGAGATTTGCAAATATTGAATGTAACTGCAGCATAAATGGTAGCAATGATAAGAATTGAGACTAGGAGATTTGCAAGTAAATGCTAAACTAGAATCATGGAGGGTACCTTGGAATCAAAAGATATTAAAATAATTTGCGTTAAGACCATGCATATAGAATCTAACTACAGCATAAATGGTAGCAATGATAAGAATTGAGACTAGGAGATTTGCAAAAGTACTCACTTTTGTTATCTTGAATTAATTATCCATTGTGGGGGGTAATTCACGAGGACATTGCATATAGAATTAGAGTTAAATGATTTCTGGAAAGAGGCATTTTTAAACTATTATGCAACTGACATGTTCCACCCAAGCTAAAAGGCAAATTTTACAAGATAGCTACTAGGTATGATATGATTTATCGATTAGAATGGTGGGCAAAAAAGAAGTAACATATTCTTAGGATTAGCCTTGTTGAGATGAGAATGTTCAGGTGGATGTGTAGAAGTGGAAAGACTGAAAATAATATGGTGCAAAATGACCATATCTGAGAGTGTTAATAGAAGCCCTAGTAGGAGAAAAGATAAAAGAAAGTAGGTTAAGATGGTTTGGAAATGCAAAATGGAGACCAAGGGAGGTGCTTCTATAAGTTGCCAGGGGATGCATATTGAAGGATCTAAATAGCTAGACGAATACTAAAAGAGGCCCGAGTGGAGTTTGTTAGAAATGATTTAAAATAGGCATAATCTGGCTAGGGTGGAGGAACATAATTTGTATTGCAGAATCTAACTTGTTGGGATAGGGCATTTTGTTATTGTTTGTTGTTTTTTAATCTGTACCTTGCTTCTGTCCTTCTTGAATTGTTTGATACATCTGATTTGTAATTCTTAATTTTGATGTAATTCTATCTATGTGAGCAGTTGTTAACATGTTAAAAAAATTTCCTTGTGCTGTTGACAAAAACTACTTTTAGTCCACGAATGTACTCAAAATGTGGGTTGTTATGATCTCTCTCTCTCTCTCTCTCTCTCTCTCTCTCTCTCTCTCTCTCCCTATGTGATTTGCTCTCTTCCCAAGTCTCTAAATCCCATTTCCTTTTTTTCTGAGGGAACATCTTGGATACGAGGCTTAAGAATCCAAATAAGGATCCTTAAGCATCATAATCTGACACGTGTGTATGGAAGATCAAACACACTACTAAATGGGCCCATTTATGAGAATCTCCATTCATAAAAATCAGGTTCGGAGAATGAAAGAAAATCATACCTATTGGCCTCCACTTTCATGGGGTCATTAGAAGTGATTTCAAACATTCATTTAAATTTGGAATTTGTCATAACAAAGGTATATGTGGAGTCATTTTCTTATTCTTGGGTTCTCGTTCAACTCAGGCAAATGTACATACCATGTGGGAGTCCTTGCTATTACAAGGTTGGTCAGTTCAGATTGATTATGTCAAATACCAGCTTGATCAAATGATACTAGCCAGTTGATTTTACTATTTTCTTCTGGATGGTGGCAACCATTGACAAACTTATGTAAAAGTTCTGAAATAAAATATGTCGATCAGACTGTTAATAGTTATCTACTCACACTGATTTTTTGGCATGGGGATTCTAATAAGTGGGACACTTACTGGTGGGTCCTGATCTCCCTACATATCCTGGAGTTACATAAGTTTAGCAGAAACCTATATCAAATTTTCCATTTTATTCTTCCCTAATTAATTTGAAAAAAAGAAAACCTAAAATTAGCTGGTTCACTGAAAACTTAACAATCTCATGAGCTGACCACAAAAATGCTGTGTTGAATGATCGCTTAATTAGCTCTATAATCTGCATGCAAGAGCTTCTGGGCTGGTGGAATCCTCTAAAGAAACAATGATCTCCAAGTCCGTAGCTCCTGTTACTGTTGGATTGATTGACACCTTCTGTCTTATGTGGCTTTATCACAACCAACATCATATTGAGTGCAATCCATCATTTACCATGGATATCATAATCCATGATCGTTGGCTCACAAGACTACTAAATAAACTGGCTTGAGAGATCTAATCAGATTTTTTAATTCAAACCTTATGGTATGAAAGTTAGCTGAAGGAAAATTCTAGAATGACAGTATTATTAGGAAAATTCTTCTTTTCCTCCCTTATCAAATTAAATAGCTTAATTGAGGATGGTTCTTATTGCAATGGACTGACCTGTAATATATAGTAATTACTTTTCTCTAATGTGGCTTCACTATTCTGTTGAAGATTGTATATGACTTCTGAGGATAGTGGTTTTGGTTCTTAAATCTCTTTTTGTTTTTTCTTTTTTTGGGTCAAATTCTTCAGTAGAGATGATCAGCAAGAACCCCCCCTCCTCTCTCTCTCTCTCTCTCTCTCTCTCTCTACAGTGTAGCTTTACAGTTTAATTTTTAAGCTTTGTAATTTTATATGTCTGAGCCTAGTATCCTTTTTAACTATTCTGTTATGTGAGCCGAGGAAGAAGCATGGCAAAACAAGGTGTGAGAAATAACAACAAAAGTGTATGCACGTACATCTACAAAAAAAGGACAAGACAGAAAATGGATCTCAACCAACTCTAAAATTTATCAAAAGAAATAGCAAAATATTATAATGTAAATATTAATAATTCGCTTGAAAAGTAAATTGTGGGGAGAGTCTATTCTTCTATTATGAATTGGGTTGAAGGTTGCAACATGGGGTTGTGGAGTTTGGCAACCCAAATGTTCTGGATTTGTTGCATCTTTGATGAATACTTCTTTCTAGTGGGTGCATGTATTGGAAAATGAGGTTGCAGATTCTTTAGTGAAAAAGGGAGCTGCTAGGGATGCTATGGTCCCCAGAGAGGAAGCTATGCAGTGGTGCTGTTGAGTATTGGCTTTTCTTTCATCATCATTGATGCATTTTTTGTTTTTAGCATGCTGTTTCATCATCTTTAATACGGTTTCTATTTTATTTTTCTTAATTTTTCTTGGGTAAATCCCGGTTCCCCTCTTTATGCTGTATTTTTGTTTTTCTTATCAAGAAATCTGAGTTATTCATCAAAAAAAAAAAAGTGCTTGACAAAACACACAAAAAATTCCTAAAAAGTTTTAGAAAATTAGTTTTTAAAATCATGAATGAGGGGAAAGAGAAACATATTTCAGAAAAATAAATCCAAGAAATATAATTAAAATTAATTCTAACTTTGGTTAAACCAAGATCAATTAGTTCAAAAAAAAAAAAATATATATATATATAAATAAGTAAAAGTAAACAGAAAATATGATATAGTTGCTATGTTAATGACCCACTTTAGAAAGCTGTTGGCACCTTCATCAAGTTGAAGGCCTTTCTGCTTTCTTTGATAAATATCTATTGTTTTTGAGTGTCGAGAATTAAACGGGTCTCCTTAATTTTTTAAAGATAAAGATAATACTGCATATGAGCAAATGTTTTATTCTTAGGACTGCTTTCTTGATCGACATCATGTTAGGATGCTAGGGGATTAGATATTATGCAAATAAGTTTTTGTTTGGTAGAATTTAATAGCCATCGCTTAGAACAAATAAGGAGCCATGATTTAAGCGGTTATACTTAAATTTGAATTTCTAACTGGTTACCTAAAAGGTTGGGATTCGTTGTGCTTCCCAAACCTTGAAAGTTCGAACTCCAAGATAACCTGATAATTGAATAATCATTTTAAATTTGACGGGAACATACTGAATTGCCTTGGTATAAATCATGAAGACACTTTAGCTTTGGATATAAATTATTGGTGTCTGAATATGAGATCTAGAAAAGTTCACAATAGGGCAATAGTTTTGAGTGTTGTCTGCCTTGTACTTTTCATGTTTGGCTCTAAATTTGTATTGACTTCATCACAAACCATAAAGATTCCTCAGAATTAGAATACAATTTCATAGCGACGACCCATAATAGTTTAGTTTGACAGATTTTGCTTATGAATTGAGATTGAAGAAGAATAAAAAACGACCTTGATTTGGAAAAAGTGATTAGTTCAAGATTTTAAGAATTCAAGTAACTTCAAAGATGATTCCAAGTGAAAGAATGCAAATTCAATTTGTGTTACCTTTAAAGATGACTATTGAAAATATTCAAAGTTGGCTTTTCTGAAAGTTTCTGAACACCAAATTAGATAATAGATAGGAAAAAGTACACCTAGCAAGGTGCTAAATGCAGTCGTACATATGATTTTCTTTGCTCAGCCACATCTTTGATCATAACATGATGCAACCACTCAAAAGGGTATGCAATGGCATATGCATATGCAACAATTATATGTGTGTGCATGTGTGTGTAACTGCGCACGCGTGTGTATATATATATATGTATGTATAATTGTATATTATATGGACCTTATTATAAGTCTCTTTTTTACTTAGACTATTAGTGGAGGACTTTAGAGAGAAGATGAGAGACTTTCATATGATTTTTTTATTGATCTAGAAAAGTATATAATAGAGTTCCTAGATAATGAATTTGGTGGGTGTTGGACAAGCAAGGACTACTAAACATATATTGATATCAGTAAGGGAATGTATGAAAGAGCACTAATTAGTATGAGACAAGGTGCCAATATAATGAGTTTTTTGGCAACAATAAATTTACATTTGGGATTAGCTATGAGCCCTTATCTTTCTGCATTTGTGGAGGGGCCATTGAACAGCTGGAAAAACGCCTGAGCCTGCTTATGGACAGTGGAAATGGAAGCAGATGAGTTTCGAGTGAATGGAGTTTTTGGGTGAAGTCACAATTCATATCTATAGGAGGTGCCATGGTTTATGTTATTTGCAGACAATGTGATTTTGGCGGGCCAGGCTAGAGGGATAAATGCAAAACTAGTTTTGTGGAGGGTTTCCTTGGAATCAGTAAGTTTCAGAATAAATTGAGTATATGGAATGCAAATTGAGTACAAATGGCGGTGGAGCGAAGAAGTGATAGCTTTTTAGAACCAAGAGAGTCCCAAAAGCAACCATTTTCTTTATGTTGGATTAGGTTTTTTTTTTTTATTACGAGAAATCTATTGGGCCAGCCTATTGTATTGCATAGAGCAAAATATTGGACAGCTAAGAAGCAGCATATTCATAGGATAATTATAACTAAGATGAGGATGTTTAGATGGAGGTGTGGAAAGACTAAGGAACGAACATGTCCTAGAGAGTCTAGAGTAGGTCCAATAGGATATAACATAAAGTAGGTTAAAATGGTTTAGGCCTATAAAATTGAGACCTCAAGAGTGAGAGGGTATAAGTTAAAGAATATAATTGATTAAAGGAAGACCGAAAAGGACCTGGATGGAGGCGGTCAGAAGTTATTTAAATACTCATATTGATATATTGGGACGATGGAAAAGGTTCTATTGGTATAAGGCATTTTATTGATCTTGATATAAATTTGGACTGCCCCCCCACCCAATCTTCATCTTTTGCTAGCATCGGATTATTCTACATGAAAATACTTCAAATTTAAATAAAATTTATGTAACTCATTTCTATGAGTTTTTACTTTACAAAGTTTCTATTTTAAAAGGATTTTTCAGCTTTACTCAACCACAAATCAGACATTTGCATTGACCCCTATGATTGCATTGCTATATTATGCCATTTGACGATTTTAAAGTAGAGTGTGCTGGTTGCCAAGCAATTTCTTGTCAAATGTACTAGATTAGAGACAAATGATTCTCCTTCTATGGTAGTGGAAGAACTCCTGATGCCAAGGGGACCCAGATTCACCAAGGTAGAAACTACCAGCATTGATCTTGATCTATCATTTTGAAGGACATTGTACTTGGATTATAAATAGTGGGAGACACAAAGTGAGAGACCTCTGACAAATAATTCAGAAAGGACAAAAAAAATGAACTCTCCTTTTTGAGTAATTTTTAGTACATTAATGATAATGGAAAACCATGGTTCTAACTTAATTCAAGGTGGAGCTAGCTGTACTAAGAAGGGAATAATTTGTTGGAAAATCCTTTTGATATTGTCTGAATTACAAATGTCATAACAGCGATTTCCCCCCGTTTATCCGCAGTTCTTACACTACGAGTCTTATAGATCTATATTATTGTTGACTCTGTCTTATGCATTGTTAGGAATGACTTCATGTAACGTAATAATATAACTGATCTAGATTCTCATCTTTCAATTTTATGCACCTGTTTTTTTTCTTTTTTGATCAATAATGATGATTGTATTATAAAAGAGGGAAGGAATATACAAAAGGCACTTCAAAATAGAATCCCCAAGCAAAAGAAAAGCAAAAAAACTGTTGCTCTACAAATATATCCACACTAGGGATACCACTAAATAGAAATGCTCTATGTACACCGCCCTTGCTAATCTATCTGCTTCCCCATTGGCTGATCAAGGCACATGGGAAAACAAGATGTTCATCCCATCAGCCAAAGAACTCGCTTCATGAACCTGTCTTTTCCCCTCACACCAACTGTGGTTTTTTGCATAGATAGTTAACCTGTATACATGTAATTCTTCATACTCCAAAGTAGATCTGACTTTTTTTCATGTGTGTTTCTCCAATCTTTGGTTTATGCAAAGATAGTTAAACCGTGCAATTATAGCTAGTAGATGGCTACATTCAAGCTAACAGGGCATCGCCTTAGACTCAATTGTTGTGTATATTTTATTGACTCGAAAAGAGGGCTGCATTTAGAGTCTTTATAGTTAGTATCCATGTGTTAGATGTTTCATCGGTCTGTTGTCATTCTCTAACTCAGTTGCATGAAGTTTCTGCTTTGGGCCTTTTTGTTGGTTTTGACTCTTCTAGTTTCAGAATGGCTTGCTCATATGATAATCTTGATTCTTGATGTATAATATATTTTCTCTTGTCCTATACACTTCTACTGTAGTCACAATCATTAATACTTCTGCCATATAACTTCCACTCTACAGTTTTAAACTAAGGGAGTATATCCAAAGATCTGCCGTTTAAAAGTAACTGAGGATCTTGTGCTTAAGCAAAGTGAGAGATATATGGAGTTGTAAGCTTTTCATTAGCTATTGGATTGTAAACTATGGATCTAATGCAACTTAGGAAATTTTTGTCTCGTAAATTTGTAATGCACTAGCCTTAATAAATCAAATGTATGAATGATGGTGAAATACTGTTAAAGTATGATTTTCCTTATTTGCTGTGATATTCTGCTGTAATTATTGAACCATTAGATATACATTGTTGTGCCGTTCTCTAACAGCTTAAGCTTTTAGAGTAAGTGGTTGTCAACAAGTTAAAGTGAAAATATTGAAGAGTTAGGGCTAAGAGAAGGAGAAGAAGAAGAAAGGAAGGAGAAGAGAAAGAAAGATTAGAGAATAGGTTTAGGCAACTTTATCCCCTTCACCTCAACTCATATTTATACTAAAAATGAGAAAGTACAAAAATAACCTTGAACCATAACAGAAAATAACCCAAATAATAATACAACTCTAACACACCCCTCTCAAGCTTGAGCATACAGATCAACCATGCCTAACTTGAAACATAACCACTGAAAAGAAGCACGAGCTAATGGCTTGGTAAGAATATCACCTAGCTAATCATCCGAGCAAACATAAGGAGTTACCTGTTTCCTTATCAATAAATCACAAATAAAGTGACAAGCAACCTCTATATGTTTTATGCATTCATGGAACACGGGATTCTTAGCAATAAAAATAGTGGCTTGATTGTCATAATGCATCTGCACAGGAGTAGGAACATCAACACCAAGATCTTGAAGGAAATAACAAACCCATAACATCTCTGAAGTAGTATGAGCCATAGCTCTATACTCTGCTTCTGCACTAGAACGGGCAACGACATTCAACTTTTTACTGCACTAAGTAACAAGATTACTCCCAACAAAGGTACAATAGCCAGAGGTAGTGTCACGCCCCAGATCTCGTAGCACGATTCCCAATGAGGGATATCACGGATCTCGAGGTGTGACCTTCGGGATCCACAACTGGACCGCAGATTGCTACCAAACTATAAGTGAAATAAAGGTAATAACTACCTTTATTAATCAATTAATCAGAGTGCGGAAGCCTTATAGCAATAAAATCAAAATAATTGAACCATAATCAAACTCAATCCAAGATCATTGGCTTCAGCTGAGCCAGGATCCACAAGTCAAGGGAAAGCATCCAAGCCAACAATCAGCAACAACGCAGCTAACACGATCACTCCTCCCATCCTACAACATGAAAAGTTGCGTGAGCCTATAAGGCCTAGTAAGAAGCATGAAATAGTCACCCATCCTCTTATGGAGATCAAATCACAGGGTTGGTACAACAATAACATAATAACAACAATTAATATTTTAATACGAGATGAAATGAGATGAATGAGTCAATCACATGTCCTATAATGAATGCAATGAGAAATAACACACAAATAATGAAATGAATGCACAATGAATGTACTAAGACTAACATCTCCTGATAAGTGGACCTCACATGAAGCTTCCCAACAATAACCGATATAGGATATGGTCCTAGGAACTGCCGAAAGGCCCCTCTTCGTTCCGGGCGCTAACCCATGGCATGAAGGCTACCATATGGCTAATTTGCGAGTGTACCATACACGAGGACTAGCGAACCTGTATAGGATGGACTCTGGCATCCTACCCTAGTTTAAGTGGGCCCTCTCACCCCGCGGGTGTATAGTCAGCCCAAACAGGAGGCTTCGCAGTAGTTTCTCCGTAGATTTCCACCTCCCGGTTCACTTATCATTTGATATCAGCCTAGTATGTAATGCATTGAACTAGGACACCAAATGAGGATCAACAATAGAAACTATCCGTGCGCCCATACACACGGATAATGTGATTGCAAACCATCATAAGCTTCCTATCAATTATCACAACGAAAGTAATCAACTCAACCAATGAACCAACACTTCCACATCCAATCAGTATCAAACCTAAGGTGGGATGATTGTCACAATGCCCTCGGAACACCAAGATTGACTCCCTGCAGGTAGGCTAGATGCCTTCAGGTCAAATCTTGTTTCTGGAATCCAATATCAATCAATGGCCTAAGCCCCACATCATCCACCTAGGTCATCCACAAAATTACACACCACTGTGCATCTCACAGGGTCTTCGGTGGAGTAGTCGATGGAGTTCTCGGTGGAGTAACCCTACCGAATACCCAAATTTGAACTAAAATAAAGTCTTTGTCAGTGGAGTGCTCGGTGTACCGAAGTACACTGTGAATTCTCAGGTGTTCGGTGGAGTTGTCAGTGTACCGAAGCCCATCGAACATCCAAATTACACTGATTTCAGGTCTCTGTCAGTGGAGTGGTTGGTGGACCAACTCTACTGAACAACTACGTATTTTGGGTCTTTTTCTGGGTTTTTTTGGTTTCGAAATCCGAACTCCTGGGTTCCGGATTAAGTCCAAACAACATATAATCACATCCACAATACCAAAATCATCTTCATATACTAAACACAACATTCAAACATATTTTAATGAGGATTCAAACACATATCATAGATTAGCACCTTCAAACATAAAACCAGAAAACTTGAGATCTAATCTCAATAAGAACACTATACTTGTTCCAGCAACTTACCTGTGAATCTTCTAAGGTCGTGAAAGGATTTTCTCTGGAGTTTCTTCTCCTTCAAACGTCGGCTGCAACGAGAACGATGCTCCCCACTTTAACCTTCGAATGATGCTTTCTCTTCTTCTCTTCTTTCTTCTGAATCTCTCTCTAATCTCAGATCTTAATTCAAAGCAAGAATGAGGGTGAGAATGGTAACCTTCTCCCTTTAAACCTCATCCTTACCATAACCATCCCTTCAATCATCCCCCAAATCTGTATAATATCACAATAACCCCAAACTTCAAATTTATATTACACAGTAATCCATAATGTATATCAATCATACTTATATACTAATTAAATCCAGAAAATTACCCATAAATTACATAAATTCAAACCATTAAATGTGGGCAATCTTTTAGTGGATTTAGGTCCTTACAAGTAGACCGCCTATCAGAACGACTACCAGCCCAATTAGCATCACTAAAACCTGTTACAGTCAGGGAAGCATAACGTTGGTATAGCAATCCTCGCTCAGGAGCACCCTTAAGATAGCACAAGATACGGCAAACAACATCAAAATGAGGTTGACGAGGAGCATGCATATACTGACTAGCCACACCAACGACATAAGTAATGTCAGGACGAGTAACAATAAGATAATTTAATCTCCCAACTAGGCGTTTATATCGAGCTACGTCAGCAAACAGTTCCCCTTGCTCACTGTCAAGTTTAACAGTGGAGTCCATGGGAGGAACAATCAGGCCGGGCACCTATAAACCATTCTCAGATAGAAGATCAAGCACTTACTTCCTTTGAGATAGAGAAAGGCCTTGACGAGATCGAGCAACCTCAATCTCAAGGAAATAACGAAGAACACCCATGTCTTTAGTATGGAATTGTTTACCCAAATGTTTTTTGAAATCAGCAATGCCTATGGAGTCACTCCCAGAGATAATAATGTCATCCACATACACTATCAAGACAGTAGTGCCAACAAAAGACTGACGAACAAAGACAGAATGGTCAAAGGTAGAACGCTTGAAACCATAACCAAGCACAACTGCACTGAATTTATCAATCATGCACGAGGAGACTGCTTTAGACCATGTAAGGGCTTTCGCAGTCAACACACAAGTTGCTCACTACCAGTAACCACATATCCAGGTGGCTATTCCATGTACACTTCCTCTTGAAGATCACCACGAAGAAAAGCATTCTCGATATCAAGCTGAAATAAAGGCCAAGCACGACTAACAGCAACAGAAAGCAGGATCCAAACAGAGTTAAGACGAGCCACATGAGAGAAGGTCTCTAAATAGTCTACGCTATAGGTTTGTGTGTAACCCTTGGCAACCAACTGTGCTTAGGACGCTTAACAGAACCATCCTGGAGATACTTAACAGTGTAAACCCAACAACAACCTACTGGATGTTTCCCAGGAGGAAGGCCAGTAAGCTCTCAGGTCTGAGTCTTATGAAGAGCATTGATTTCCTCATCCATAGCGTGTTTCCCCCCAGACAAAGATAAGGCCTGCTCATAAGATGTGGGAATAGAAATAGAGGATAAGGTACAAGCAAAGGACTGCAAACAAGAGGGAATTACGATCATATGAAACAAAATTGGCAATATGGTGCCGAGTACAAGTACGTTTACCTCGGCGTAAAGCAATAGGTACATCATCAGTAGTTGTAGGAGATGAGCAAGGAGCAGGAACCTCTGATGAGGAAGATGTGGCATCCGGACCATAAGAAACACGATTCCTATCTTTGGATTGCTGATACATCTGTAAGGGAGGATTTGGTGGATTAACCAATGGCAGTGGAAGAGTTGGAGAAGGGCATGAGGGCTCTGTTTCACAACTAGATATAAGATCTACCGACGAAAGCTGACCATGTGAAGAAAAGAAGGCAGTGGATTAAAAAAAAGTAACATCAGCACTTACAAATTATTGCTGAGACTCAAGACTGTAACAATGATAGCCTTTCGGAGTACGGGAATATCCAAGAAAAACACTTGCGAACATGAGAAGCAATTTATCTTGGTTAGGATCAAGTACATTAACGAAGGCAGTACAATCAAACACATGAGGGGTGAGCGAAAAAGGCGAGGGACCATGATATAAAAGAGAAAACAGAGATTGATGATGTAAAACAACAGAGAGCATACGATTAATGAGATGGCAAGCAGTGAGAACAACATCACCCCAAAAATATCTGGTTACGTGCATATTGAATAACAAGGTTCAAGCAACGTCCAACAAAGGGCGATGCTTCCGTTCAGCAACACCATTTTGTTGAGAGGTGTAAGCACAACTGGTCTAATGAATAATACCATGATCAGCACAAAAGGATCTCATGACAGACTGTATATTTTAATGCATTGTCAGATCGAAGAATTTTAATTCGTTTACCAAACTAAACAAAGATTTCATTATAAAATGTAGAAACAATAATAGGAAGCTCAGATCTGTCTTTCATCAAAAATAACAATGTCATCCGAGAATAATCATCAACAAATATAACAAAATAAAGAAATCCATTCAAAGTAGGAGTGCGGAAGGCCCCATATGTTGGTATGGACAATAGCAAAGGACTCGGACTGACGACTATGACCACTGCTCGAAAACGAACTACGGTGATGCTTGCCCAACTGACAAGATTCACATTCTAGACTAGACACATGACTCAATGTAGGAATAATTTGTTCAAGTTTGGCCAAAGATGGATGACCCAGGTGAAGGTGCCATTGAAGGGGCGAAACAGTAGCACTCAAAGCAGATGAAGCTTGAGAGGAAGAACCATCAGGAGCTAGGTAGCATAAGCCGTCCTCTCATTCCCCCAACCAATCATCTTGTTCGTCTTGAGGTCCTTAAAGGGCACTAGAGGTAGGAGAAAAGTTACGGAACAATGTAATGCTTTAGTCAATTGCTAACCGAAAGCAAATTGAAAGGAAAATTAGGAACATAAAGATTAGAGGATAAGGAATTAGTAGGACTGAGAACACCTTTTCCAAGGATATGACGAGAAGAACCATCAGCTAAAACAATATGATATTGAACATGATGTAAATCAGAAAATAGAGATGGTATACCAGACATATGAGAGCTAGCTTCGGAATCAATGAACCAAGACGAGGGCGAATGGGCCGCACATGAAATATTACCTGAATCAGCTAGTGGAGTAGTAGATGAAGAGTGAAGAGCAGTGCACAATGTTTGAACTAGCTTGTTCAGTTGAGTAGTGAGTGCATCACGAGAATCAGAACTATGGGGAACATGTCTAAAGGAAGTAGAAATAGACTGCGGCTATGAAGAACTATCTGTAACATGATGCACATTATCTGGCTTACCATATTTCACCCAACAGTAAGGTTCAGTATGATTAGTACCAGTGTTTGCAATGTCGGTGACACGAAATCAAGGTGCAAATCACTTTACCCTGATTTCAGCGACATGGGAAAAAAATTTCAAATGTTTTTTGATATTTCCCCAATTTCTCTCGATATGAGCAACATGGGGCAAATTTTTCAATTTTTTTGAATTTTTTTTAAAAAAAAAAAAAAAATGTTAACGTTTTTTTTTTTTTTTTGGCATTTTTTTGATGTATCATGATGTATTTAGACATTACTTAGGATTGTTTAAAACGTAGGGGGAAAACCCATCAAAAATCCCACATTTCCCCAGATTTCCCCATCATTTCCCCCATATTTCCCTTTTCTCCATTATAGATATGGCACTTGATTTCTAGTTTTATATATCTTTTATTACATTCACTTTTAGTGTGGCTTAATTAGATGTAGCATCTTATTTTATAGCTTACAGACCCGGTAGCGTGTAAGTTGACCCCCCACCCCCCCTCAAGTAATGGCTTTTAATGTGTAAGCATTTTTTTTTTTTGTTTTTGCATTTTTTGATGTATTTGGATGCATTTAGGTCTTAATTAGACATATTTAAAGTTTGAGACAAAAATCCATGGTTTCCCCACATTTCCCCGACATTTCCCCTACTTTACACCATGTCACCGACATATCGCCAATGTCACCTGGCGACGTCGACATGGCAAACCTTGATTAGTACCACCACAATGATCGTACTTCCTTTCACCACGTCTACCTGTACAACCACCACCACGGGAACCACTACGTAAAACATGGCCTCCACGACCACCACGAGCACTGCCACGAGATCTAGAGCCATGACTCCCACTGCTAGAGACTAAAGCAGGCGCCTATAAAGTGGTGACAGTGGAACTAATTACATTGGAGCTTTGTCCCAAATTTGAACGTAACAATTGAGAATAAGTAATAGTAGCGGTGGGTAAGGTCTCACTAGCAAGGATCTGATCCTTTTTCTTTTTGGAAGTTGAGGATCTGATGTTTAAATCCACGTAGATCAAAATCTAAGCCAGATTGCAAGGAAGTAATATAAACTCTTCCCAATGACGTTTTTTGTTGCTCCAAATCAGTAGTAAAGGGCCGAAGCTAGAGTAGTGGATACCATAAATTATTAAGTGTGCTGTAAAACTCAGACAATGGCTTCACAGACAACATAGTTGTGAAAATCTTCTCATATAGCTCATAAATACGAGAAACATTATTATGGTTCGAGAACGATTCTGCAACAAATTCCCAAATCTTCGTAGAAGAGTCACAAAATTCAACTGTATCAGCAATATGAGGTTCCATACTATGCCAAAGCCATCCCATAACAACAGAATCCTCATACATCCAATCTTCATGTTTGACATCTGCCTTAGGCGGAGGACCATCAGTCAATTTCTTCAATTTACGTTTTTCACGCAGAAAAATTTTCACAGCATGTGCCCAAGCTAGGTAACTCAAACCATTCAATCTTCTTGATGTAATGGATTTAGGCATATCATCATCCTTAAGTAATGGGGGTTTTCCCTCAGCCATGACAAATCCAATTTAACCAACAAAACAACTCAAACAACGTAAAACCAAGAGAGAATATATTAACCAACGAATAACAAATGAACTGGAGCCAAGAGAATTCAGAATAACCCAATGCAAGGTACAAACTCCTTACCCAACCATCAGGGATTTAGAATAGGATCAAAAAACTTGGTATAGGAGGGCAAAAAAAGGATGGGCCAAACTCTAGAGAGAGCAAAAACAACATACCACAGATTTTCGGCACCTATAGATCAGGCCAAATCGCAGATCGCACAAAAAGGGAAGTCCAAATCACAAATCGCAGAAAACAGTCTGAAGAAAAATCACAGATCGCACAAAACAGGTCAAATCACATGAAATGGCTTCAAACAATTCTGGAAAAATCACCACAATCACCAAGAGAGAGATGGGCCAGAGAAAGTCATCGCTGGACCTTGATTTCCGTACTGATGATGACGTTAGCGTGACATCATTGTACGAACGTTAATGTCAGCCCTTCTCGATCACCTTGCAACAACTTTCAGATTATTTTAATGGCTTCTAGGTTTGGATCGGATGCTTTGATACCAAGTTAAAGTAAAAATATTAAAGAGTTAGGGTTAGAGAAGGAGAAGAAGAAGGAAGGAGAAGAGAAAGAGAGAAAGATTAGAGAATAGGTTTAGGCAACTTAATCAGCCCCTTCACCTTAACTCATATTTATACTAAAGATGAGAAAGTACAAAAATACCCTTGGACCATAACAGAAAATAGCCCAAATAATAATACAACTCTAACAGGGTTGTCTGTCGAGATAGATGAATTGGTTTCTTTTACACAGTATCTGCAATTGTATTCAAATTTTCCATTACGCGTGGAGGTCATAGTTTTAGTTTTAGTGCTGAAATATTCCGATTTCTGCTATAGCATTTCCCTGAATTTTACTTGAATGGGAAGCTGTGTTGCTTGAACTTTTTGGTTGCCTTTTCCTGGAAGTTTTCTTATCATTAGGATAAAGTCTGCAGGGAGTTACTATCCTTAATCATATCGCTCCTTTGCTTGAATTGGGAGTTGTCTTGCCTGAATTTTTTTGTACCTCTTCCTCGGATTTTCCTGTCTATAGCATTTATGGCCCTTGGTTTCCCTTCTGTATTTATTTGTAAATAGCTTTGTTTCTGATTATTGCTTTGGTTTCCTGCATGAAATATAGCTATGTTCTTATTGAAACAAAAAGTGCTGAAGTATTCCAAAATTACTTAGTAAAGATCTTCGGTTAGAGCAGGCATTGTAAAGTTCCAATTAGGTTCACATTTTATGTCATCTTTGAACATATCTCCTTGTGCAAGCATCTTTTGAAGCATGGTCACACATCATGCAGTAGGCTCTATCTGTTTATTTATGGCCCAGAAGTTGGGATTTGTGACCGTTATACAAACATGGCCGAAGAAAATTTTTAGTCTGTAGGATTTATGAGAAGCCTCTGTTTTGGCATTCAAGGTCTTTTGTAAAAGAAAGAAATACGTAGGCAGGAGCTGGAAAAGGTAGATCAAAATGCTTCTCTCTACATTTATCTTCACATTTTTTAAGTGAATTTTTAACTGCTAGCAATTCACTGTTCACTTTGTCATGTGAAATAATGTCTCAATAATTTTGAACCCAGGATTTAGGTGAATCTCTTGCAATGAGGAACTTATTCCTGTCACGTCATATACAAATGACACCACTATTTAATGGCAAACCATGTGGTAGATCACTTGGGACTCCCACTAGCATACCAGATTAAATTGTTCATAAACATTACAGCCAACAATCACATTACAAATATTGCAAATCAATTTTTAACTCATCGTTGCTTGGATCATCATCATCATCATATGCCTTATCGCAATTAGTTGAGTTCGGCAACAAGAATCCTGTTCCTCCATCCCAATCTGTCAAAAACCATATCTTTAGTCAAATTACGAGTATGCAAATATTAGTGATGGCCTTGCAAAATAATTCTTGAAGTATTTACAAATTGCTGATGATTATTTGTTGACTGGTAATGATCATGATTTGCATTGTCACATGTCTAGAGTGTGACAATGCACTTGAAGTTGGAAGGCCTTCTGTGATTCTTGATGTAATTGCAGGTTGATTTAGTATCCTAGTCCAGTTGACAGTGAAAGTATTTGAGATAAGTTTCAAACCTAAAAGTGACGATTATAGCAGAAGTGCTCAAGGCAGGTATAAGACATACATAGTTGATTAGTAATGAAGCAAAAGCATAGTGATTTTCTTACAAAAAGTTCAAAAAGTTTTCCTAATTATAAGTTGCTGAGCTGTAGTAACATGTCAACACAACATTTTTTAAACTGCAATTGTTTGTGGCAAGATCAGCATCGTGAAATGTACTACGTAAGTCATCAACCTCAGCTTAGTTTGGTGCATCCTATGATACTATAACCCTTCACCTTACCCACTGTACCTGTGTTGGACATTACATGATGTGGCTATGGTATGGGATGTGTCCAACACTTTTAATCTGTGTCCATTTTCTTAGATGAGATTTTCATAGGTTGCATACACACAAATCTCCTAACGTGCACCCAAAAAATAGTCATATAAAACAAGTATTCTCTCATATTAGCTTTAGTAAATTATTATATTTCGACTTGTATGTTCTCATGCTTCAAGTTTATAATTTGTTTTATAGTGGAATGTTTTCTTTTCTGTTTATAAATAATTAGATGTATATACTTCTCGTTTCTTTCTGTGAACTGGGGGGGGGGGGCGG
>JAUPMG010241946.1:0-22950 GCA_031762675.1 Pachysandra terminalis
GATCTTTTCAAAAGCAGAGAATTTGCTTATGCTTTCTTGCTTCAAACAGCAAGAAAGCATAAGCATTACCAAACGGAAGCTAACTCTCCTGAAATTTGAAGACCCGCTCTTAGATTAGTCTTTGCTCTGCCATTAGCAATCTTATGAAAGTAGCGGGTATTAGTATCACCCCCATTAAGCCAAGTAGCCCTAGATTTCTGCCTCCAATTCATCTCCTCTTGTCTAAGCACAACTTCGAGTTACTCCTTGGCAAATTTCCTATCCTCATATAATTCCTTAGAAATCTCCCTATTTTGTTCTGCATTGTCAATACGGCCAATTTTCTCAGTCAGAACCTGTTTCCTCAAATTGAGATGGCCAAATTCCTTTCTATTCCATTCCTTGATTTTGACTTTCAAGTGCTTCAAAGACTGCATAAATTGGACTCCTTTCCAATCCCGACTATTGTGGGCCCTATCTGACCACCAACCTCTCACCCTATCCCTTAAATCTTTAACCGTAAGCCACATATTTTCGAATCTGAAAGGGGATGGACCTCGACTCACCTGTTCCATAGCGATAAGGATATGACAATGGTCCGAGGTAGTTCTTTCCAAGACCGACTGGAACATCGACGGGTAATGATCATCCCAACTAGACGATACCAAGCATCTGTCCAATCTACACCATAAAACATTATCCTGACAATTGGACCACGTGAACCACCCTCCATTCAAAGGGTAATCAACAAGGCAAAGGTCTTGTATAATTTTCGAGAAATCCCACTTACTTCTAACCACACCATTACCTCTACTCCTTTCTCCCACATTCCTAACCACATTAAAATCACCAAGCAGACACCAAAGACCATCCTAAACCTCTCTAATCCTCCTAATGACAGCCCAAAACCCCCTTCTAATTCTCCTACAATTTGAGCCATACACTCCTGTTAAAATCCACTCAAACCGGTCCACCAGATCTGTAAACTTTACAAACAGAGAAAATCTGTCGTACTAAAGACCTCCCCAAAAACGTGCTCAGTATCCCAAATGATCAAAATACCCTCAGAAGCCCCCATAGAGGGGAGCACCTCCCAAGCCAAGCTGCTACCTTTCCAAATTTTTCTAATCAAGCAAGCACTAACCCTTTCTTTCTTGGTCTCCTGAAGGATGACAATAAAAGGCTTCACTCTAACACACAACTCTCTCACCGCTTGTCTCTTATGGGCCCTGCTAAGCCCCCTAATGTTCCAACTAACAATCTTCATCAATTACTGTTGGGTTTACGCTCCCTCACTCTCCTCCTAAAATATTGGGTTTACGCTCCCTCACTCTCCTCCTAAAATATTGTAAACATTGTGAAGAATTCTTGGCGAGCAAGGAGCAGCCAAGAGGAAGACCAGACCTCATCTTCTTAAATTTTCTGACTACCGAAACCAAGGAATGGGGTTCCAGTCCCTATCAGACACAGACACTCGGAACAATCTAGCAATATCATCCACTCCCACCCACTCATCCATTTCAACAAACTCTGACTCGACCCTACCCTTCTCACTCCAATCAACCCCCGACCATCCCATCCTATGATCTCTCAATACAGAATGATCGCAAGCCGCACCACCCTCATTTGGAGTTATAGCTGAAGGACACTAAGTGATTTTGAAAGACGTATCGGGAATCTGTTCACAATAAATTCCTAGCTCAGCCCCGTTAGCCAGAACCAAATTATCATCTAGCTGAACAACACCCGCACCTGAAAACGAAGAGTTGACCACAAAAAAAGATTTAGAGAAAACAAGCCACAAAAAAAGACTATCACTTACCGGAGAGGTAGGGAAAGAAGGGATTGGACTACACAACTTCATATCGAGGGATTTGCATAAGATAAACTGTTGATCTTCCTCTCCAAAAGTGGACCGACTATGCACAAATAGCCCCATTCTGCACCGACCATGCTCCAGATAAGCAGGAGAGGCAAAACAGCACCTCAGCCAAACTTCCCCAAAATCGTCCAGGACACTGACTATAGCCACCCCTTCTCGTGTATTCTTCTTAGATTTGTTTAAAGCCTCAATAGCACCTTTTGTACTCAACGCCCTTTGGCAATGGAAGCTCTCATTGCAGACCCCATCAACAGATGCCTTGGTCGTCTGAGATAAAGCAGTCCTGACCTGAACATCCTCACCCATGACATTCCGTGGATGCACCCCAACCCCACCGTCTTCATCGCCAACAACCTCCGGGACTAACACCTCTTTAGGCTGATGTAGGTCTAGTAGCAGCTTGCGCACACAAGAAAGCTCCGATAAGAGAAGAGGGATCTGCTCAAGAACAGCAATAGGGATCCCTAACTCCTTATCCGGCGAGACCAGAACCTCCAGCGCTGCACCTGGTTCCATCGCCACCCGCTGCATCACAGTGGAATCCACCACAGCAAGCCTCGCCACTGCAACATCAAGCTTAGGAGGCCCTTCAGAAAGAGAATTATTCACTTCTAAAGGCCGAACAGAAGAGGGATAAAGTAGATGGGTTGAGTCCAGCCCATTTGGGCCCGACTGGGGCGAGCCCAACAAGGCCATAGATGCTGGAACAAACCCACAGTGGGCCAACCCAGCAAGAGAAACCTCCACCTCGTCAAAAGGCCGAACAGAAGGAGGAAGAATTGAAGCTAGCCCATAAGGGTCTGACTGGGCCAAGCCCAGAACGGCCTTAGAAGCAAGATCAGGCCCAACATGGGCCAGCCCAAAGTATGAACGAGAATCCACAACAGCATTGTCGGGCAGGCCCACACGCAGACCTCCCGGGCCCATCACCGAACCAACTATCCCACAAGTGCCATTAGTGCGAGGATATACATCCAAACCACTCTTTTGGCTCAGAACAGCATGACGTAGCAAATTGGAAGACGGCTCGTCAGACGCAATCTCTGACGAGAGGACACCTGCAACCTCATCGAGACACCCATCCCTGAAGTTGACCTTGGGAATCTCGCAACTTTTTTGAAAATTGATAGATGGATCTGAATGCCCACCCGACCCGGCAACCCCACCCACTTCATCATCTTCCTTGCCCGAACAACCCACTACCGATTCACATAGCTGAAAAACGCCAACCATCGGCCGGATAACTGAGTAGAGGTTTAAAGGCACTATCTCAATAAAGGTTTCGTGCAAGACACCCCCAAAATCAAACATTATCGATCGAGGAATGTGGCGAGCCCGACTCTCCTCGGCCTTAAGCAAAGGTTCTCCAACAAGGGCCCCAAAATCATACGGAGCACCCACCGCACGTAGACCCCCGCAAATATCACCAATATTCTTGAAGGAATTGGAAGCTCAACAAATAATTGGAATCCCAAAAATCGCGACCCATAACCCCTGAGCACACTCCGGACCAGCTTCACCAGCAAATTCTGCCCGCCATTCATGAAAGTTCAAGGACTCAAACCTTGGCAACATTTCCAGCTAAATCAATTTATTCGCTACCTTGGTTGAGGGCGAAACAGCAGCCTCAAAGGCTGAAACCGGGATGAATTTGAATGGTCGTTCTTGATCAAACTCCTTAGAGAGGGCCGAACTCACCAAGAACCAATTCACATGCACAGAAGAACGACAGGCAACCGGAAAGCGCCACTCCCCCTGCAAGTCCCCATGATCCACCTAGGAACTAAGAATAACCGGGATTTTTCCTTTGTTAGCAACCCCACCTACTGTAAAATTGTCTTTAAGAAACTCTTCCACCGATAACTTCCTCCCAGCGGAAAATTGCGTCTCCTCCACTGTTGTGTTAGTCCTTTGACACCAATCCTCCCCCAACGATCTCCCACCAATTAAACTGAAGTATTCCCACCCTTTGGGAGATGAGGATTTAGGGATGAACAAAGATTTGTTCTTACCTTCAGACCTAATCAGAATTTTAAAAAAGGAACCCCCAGAGTTCCGGTCAAGATCAGCGATACCCACCCAACTCTTCAATCGGCACGACCCAAACCTTGTAATATGATCACCAGTTTCATCAGCAGCCTGTAACATATTCCTGAACCATTTGACTCCTCCTTCGAGTAAAACAGAGCAACTCTTCCCTTTGCTTTTTTCAATGATACGCAAAGACTCATCGACCCCATTCGAGAAGCCTTCTACTTCGAAACATTTCCTCTGAATCTGGATGAACTCACGTATAACGCTTGGTTTCCTCCGCCTGAAACTCACTTTCTTCTTCACCTGTTGCCAAGCACTAACCCCATTGTTTTTAAGGAGAACATCTTTGAATGAATGCCCACCAATACCTACATCAGACACAGAACCCATCTTCCGTTCTTTGCACCAGCAAATGATCAACATTTTCTTCAACCTCTGCATTAGTTGATCCTCTCTATGCCAAGTGACATGATATTACATTGTATTGCCTTTTTACTATACTGCAAAAAAACAAAATCAACTCTTAAAAGAGTTTAGAAAATTGTTTTCTTATAGTATTAAATGTTAAAACATATTAGGTAGCCCAAGTTCATTTTGGAAGCACCTAGGCTTTCAACAGGTCTACTGCCAAAGTTTTCCTAGGTCTTTTTACATCATTGCTACTAATCAAGATTTCGTTGGGAGCTTTAGATAACACGTAGACATCAACTCAAGGGATACCAAAGAAAAATATTATTATTCTACAACTAGGGTAACTAAAATTAGAGGTTTTATTAGGAAAAAATGGAGAGTTTGCAGGACTATAATATATCCAAAATAAAGAGCAAACACCCAAAGGAAAACTGGGTTTTATTGTTTGATTAAGCTGTTTAGTAAAATTTTAAGGTTAGGAGAACTTCAGATGCATGGAAGCGGTATGGTCATACAACAAAGAAACTGTCCAAAGCTGCAACAATTACAGTCAGACATACTATGAGCAGTAAAGTAAATATTAAGAAAATAAACTAGGACACCAGGAAATTAGTTTAGCTACAATGTGGATATCTTCTTACATGGACAATTGATGCAAAAATTTTAAGAAAAGAGGAAGAGCCAGCATTTGGATTTTAGTGATTTACAACGAGCAAATTATAGACATCCTAAGGTGTTAACTGATGCATATTTTTTAAAATATTAAAGTATAATAATTATCTTAAATAAATTAAATTACATAGAGTGGCTCTTTATAGAGTTTATACCGATTAAGGTAATCTAATTATAGCAACAAAACCCAATCAGATATCTTCCGGTCCTGAATCATACTTTTGACGAACTCAGACACTTTTCTTTTTTTTGGTAGATGAACTCTTACTAATTTGAACTAGATGTAATGAAATACATTGATATGATACATCTCGTGCACATTTGACTACAATATTTTAGCATGTTCTCTAACACCCCCTTAAACGCTTGGGGAAAAAAAAAAAAGAAGTAGAAGAAAAAAAAACATCTTTTTGGGCTTTCCAACAATATTAAAGTTTGAATATGTTCAATGTCCATCTACTGATAATTGTGCTACAGGATGTCATTACATGATCACCCCATATGATATAGTTGACAGAAATAGAAAACTAAGGTGGTCCTCTTGCAGATCATCTTTCCACAAAACAGTTAGAAGGATCCTCTTTCAGCTAATATATAGGGAAATAGATGATCCTCAATCGGCCAATTTCCACAAACCAGTTGGAAGGATCCTCTTTTCAACTAATAGATGCCCTTTGTGGCCACTTTCTATGAGCATCAAATGGGATTCAATGGGCCTTGAATAAGGTGTTTCTCCTTCTCTTCTAGAGATAGGTTTCTATTACAACACGGAAGTGATGGTGGTCTGCATGGAGACATATATTCGCATCAATTAGAGATATGTGAAAAGATCATGGAGGATATGGTGGTAATGGCAGCATTTGAAGGTGGCAGTCAATGAGGAGAGTCAAATAGCAAAAAGTGGGCAGTAAGTCCCGAGATCTGGTAATTTCTCATGCAGGTAGCATGAGAAAGATTTCCAGAAACTGCTTTGTGAATCTGCTATTGGAGACATATATTCGCATCAATTAGAGATATGTGAAAATTTCATGGAGGATATGGTGGTAATGGTGGCATTTGAAGGTGGCTGTCAGTGAGGAGAGTCAAATAGCAATAAGTGGGCAGTAAGTACCCGAGATCTGGTAATTTCTCATGCAGGTAGCACGAGAAAGATTTCCAGAAACTGCTTTGTGAATCTGCTATTGGTTTCATACGTTAAATGACAATCATGTATCCATGAATAATATTTTTGTTGATAGAAGATATAGTAGTATGATGATGGCCAGCTTTATGTCAAACCAAGCAGTAGTGGATTATGATCATGGAAGTAATTAGTTGTCATGAACAGTGTTTTCAAATGCAGGTACATACTTGATTGTGCAATCGCATATGAGAAACTATAAGAGGAAATTGCACATGCAGAATAAGCATATGTAACCCCCAAGTGACTCTCAGAGTGGTACGACAACACAGCCATTGTGTAGTCGACAACTCATGATCAGGATATTTCTGACCGTTTTATGACTATTGGGGGCTGTTTTCTTCTATGAACGCTCCCTTACCCAATATTCAACCACAACATAATCCTACTTTTCTTCTTTCTTATGCTCCATCTTTTTCTACTTTAAACTTAATTTACTCTATAATTAACCGATTCTTGCTCATTTCTACTCTTATTTACTCTCTAATACAAAAAAGCACTCAAGTGATGTCTTAAACTCTAAGGGTCAATGCAGTTTAGCTAATGATCAAGCAGCTGACTCTGATTGAGGTAGCTTATATAGTTGTATTTATTTCTTTTATTTAAGTCATTGATTTTCACAGTACAATGCACAAGCATGGTTTCTGCACATTCTTGTAGCAGCCTTAAAACCGTGTCCAATAACTTGGGATGGTATATTCTGAGTACAAATCTGAAACTGATAAGAATAGTGTAAGATGTTGACTTTGCAAATCTATCATCTAAGGAAGCATAACTAGGAAAGAAAAAATACCTTGTTCACATGTCCGATGCTAATGCCAAGGCATGTCCAAATGCAACTCCTGAAATTCGGAGGGAGATTTCCATGTATATGCAAAAAACTTAGAGCAATACCTCAACAACAAGCTGGTCTAGAGGGATATAAGAACAGTCACTAGGAGGAAAATGAACCTGTCCTAGGGCAAAATACGCAAACCTCTCTTTCTTTGATTAAAAGGAGGAAAAGACATGGACAATGTATTTGGGTGCCAATACTCAGCCTCACTTGTATGTCTCAAGCCTTGAATGGAAATGAAGTACTTCAGAGATGTCAAGTGATACTTCTTGGATCCTGACCTCCTTTATCCTGTGAGCCTGTGGCTCTTTGGCCTTTGCTATTAACTAACCAAGTAGTATCTAGTAAATATATTTC
The DNA here is from genome assembly GCA_031762675.1 of Pachysandra terminalis. Taxonomy (NCBI): domain Eukaryota; kingdom Viridiplantae; phylum Streptophyta; class Magnoliopsida; order Buxales; family Buxaceae; genus Pachysandra; species Pachysandra terminalis. The sequence continues at coordinate 7,351 of JAUPMG010241946.1, forward strand.
TTAACAACTCACACCAAGAAGAGGATCTGTCTTGTACAGAAGAAGCTCAACAACTTGGTTTCTATGTAATACAATCAAAAATTGAGGGATAATTACAAGATGAAACAAGAGAATCCAAGATTTTATGATCCTTTTACCTTGATGATATGGAACTAGATGATAAGTAGCTTGTTGAGAAAGAGAGGGGCCAATGTTTGAGGGAAAGGGCCTTACATGGGGATTACGAACTAGAAAAAGAGACAACTTAAACTTATTGTCAAAGGTCAAGGCAAACATCCGGAGGAGCATCTACTTCTAGAAGGACAAAAAAGAGAAGAAAAAGAGGAAATTAAAGTTGGGGAAAAAGAACCAGAAGAGGATTGAAAACAAAAGGAAACTGACTCTCAAGAAACCGAGGATGAAGTACAAGTACTAGCTGGTGGATGGAGATGGAGTTGGATGTTGTGGTTGCTACAATGGATGAAAGAGAGTTGTTAGACTTTTGAGTAAATACACCAAACAAGTAAATTATACATGATTAATATAGTATAAATATGTTAATTGATTTCATATTTTCACATCAGTAAAGTGTATTTTTAATCAAATTTGAGTATTTCATTTTAATCCGGCATTAATTTATATAATTTTTAGACATTTTCCTGACTTTTCTGGTTTTTCTTTGTTATTGAATTTCAGGATTGTTTTGAATTTTGAGCGAGTTGTGCAATACATGTATTAGATATGCCATCTTGTGCATTTTGAATACATTGGTCATGATGTTTTCATGGACCAGCTTGATTAATTAAATCAATAAGAAAGAATCGTAGATGAAGGTAATCTAGAAATACCTACACAATCTAATTTAGAAAAGCTTTTTTTATCCTAATCTCAGTCTTAGTTTGACCAAACCTTAACTAATGTGATTAAGTGTATTATCATGAACACTCCATTACAATAGTTCGAGCCTGCTAACACTAGGAAAAAAAGTTCTAACAAAATCAAGTGATATCACTAAGAATATGATGAGTGGAGGAAAGTGAATAATTGGACACATTCAAAATGAGCTTCCTTGTTATAGGTAGTTTGTAGCTGATGAAGGATTCAGTGATGAGAGTACGGAAGGCATAAGTTTGAACTAGATATTTGAAGGGAAATATTATACTCCATGGTTCAGAAATAAGTCAAACCACGGTATGATACACGGAATTCAACTTTGTAAGAATATTAACAAGATGAGGGTATCAAGTGGATTTTGGCTAAAAAGAATTCTCATAATGGGAATTTTTGGCACCTTGCTTTTGCTTTTTCATAAATAACATGATGAGGATGTTACTCAAATTTGAGCTGCAAGACTGAAGTGCAGATGTGCTTTTGTGTTGTGGTATCATCACAGTAACCAAACTCGTCATATCTACCAAGCTTTATCCAGAATATGTCGACCATACAAATCCTGTTTTGTAAAATGAGCTTCCTTGTTATATGTAGTTTGTAGTTGGTGAAGGATTCAGTGAGGAGATTACGGAAGGCATAAGTTTGAACTAGAGATTTGAAGGGATTTATTATACTCCATGGTTCAGAAATAAGTCAAACAATGGTATGATATATGGAACTCAACTTTGTAAGAATATTAACAAGATGAGGGTATCAAGTGGATTTTGGATAAAAAGAATTCTCATAATGGCAATTTTTGGCACCTTGTTTTGCTTTTTCATAAATAACTTGATGAGGATTTTACTCAAATTGGAGCTGCAAAACTGAAGTGCAAATGTGCTTTTGTGTTGTGGTATCATCACAGTAATCAAACTCATCATATCTTCCAAGCTTTATCCAGAATATATTGGGCATACAAATCCTGCTTTGTACTCTTTCTAGGTAACATCATCCGTAAACATTAGGATGAGTATATAGTATAAATGAGGATGTTGGGATGGATGAATGAGAAGCTAAGATAAAGTTAAAAATAATCTCATGTACTTTATAAAATTTAGGATTAGCCCCATAGAAGGTAAATGACAGGAATCGGTTGGCATGATTTGGACAAGGTAAATGAGGATTGATTGTGGCACCTAATGAACAAAAATATTATTGCAAGTTGAAGGATCTAAAAGGAGAGACAAGGGCTTATGAGGGTATTAAAGAGTTGGTGGAGAAAAGATCTTAAAGCGCATGGTCAAACAAAAGATATGGATCTTGATAGGTTGGAAGGATGTTGAGATCCATGCTAAAGAACTAACTAGTTGAGTAAAGACGTAATCATAATAATGATCAAATAACTACCAAGGCTTATGTAACATTTCTTTTTTTCATTTTTGTCCAACATACATTTGACATACAAGTTTCCAAATTCTAACTAATGAGAATCTGAAATCACTCGATTATCATGGAATGGAACTTCATCATTCCATTTCAAGAGTGCTTAATTGCATATGCCTATAAGTGTTTGCGCGAATTCGTTGCACAGGAAGACTGTCCTTAAGTTAATATGATCAAGCTACAAGAATACTCACTTGCGTGAGCGCTCCACTCTACGCTTCTTTGTGGGATCCCCCTTGTCCACTGCACAAGTTCTGCAAGTTAGAGAAAATGATACAAATGCACAAAGCTATATTAATGCATATATGGAAATGAATATACAAAGTTTATGACTTCAAACAAACATGAAATATGTCAATATCTATATATATGTATGTGTGTGTGTGTGTGTGTGTGTGTGTGCGTGTGCGTGTGTGTGTTCATAAACAAAAGAGCTATAAAAAATATTTGAACCAAGATACATCCAAATAATCCTTATCATGGAACAATGTTTTGTGCATGTCCAAGGAGTTTATGACATATCAAGGAAATGTTCACTTGAAACATTAAGGTATAATTTGGAAAAACTTTGAAAAGTAACTTTTCAAAAGTCAAAAAGTAACAAAAGTTATTTTTATTGTCAACTATATAACCTTTCAAGCAGAAAGCATATTTGATAAAGGTGAAGATGAAGGTGGCAGTGGTGGTGGTGGTTGGCAATGATGGTGGTAGATGCATTGGTGGTGGTGGTGGTGGTGGTGGTGGTAGGTGGAAGGCATTAGGTGATGGTGGTATGGTAAGAGTTGGCAATAGCGGTGATGGTGGCCATTGGGCAACAATGGTAGCAGAGATGGTGATGGTGGCTGTGGTGGAGAAGTTGGTGCAGCGATTGGTGGTGAGCAGTGGTGCTGGCAGTAGTAGATGGTGAATGGATGGGTGGCAATGATAGCAGAGGGTTGAGAAGAAAGCTCAGATGGTTGGGAATATAAGAAATAACCTTTTTCTTTTAATAGTCAGTTTTTTTCTTTTTCCAATTCTTAAGAAGACCCAATTTTAATTTTTCTATTCTTTGGAAGTTATTTTCAATTTGATCGCATGGAAATACAATTATGTGCAAAAGTTGTAATGAAACTTTTAAAGGCTTAACTAAATGGGCCCTAAGCCGAAAGTTGTGCTTGGCAATAACACTTCCACACACACACGTGTATATACTAGTGGATGCCTCGTGCAATGCACGAGTTTGTGATAAAAATTTTTGGGGTTATGCTCCACAATCAAAACTCCATAAGAAAAATTTGATGGGTAAAATTAGTAGTATGGTAAGCCAAGTCAAGCAATAAGAAATTCTCAAAGAAGCTTTACTATTTGGACAATGAAATCAATCACATAGGTAAGTTTGAAATATTAATTATCATTATATAGAAACCATTTTAATTATTTTTATTGCACTAAAGCATCTTCGTACCCTTCATTTTATGATTATGAGCCAATCGATGGAGTTGATTTTAGTAATTTATGCCAAACTGAACTTTGGGTAGCCATTTAAGTTGGGTACCCATTTAAGTTGTCTTTAATAGATTTATAATTATTTTTAAAAATTATTTTATTATTTATAGGTATTTTTAAAATTACTCATAAGTTAGAAATATCTTTTTTTTTAAAAAGAAATCATATTCAATAATTATTTTTATAATATATTTTGAAATTTAATATATTAAATGAGATTATATTTTATCCTACTTTAAAATTAAATTTGAAAATTAATTAAATAAGTTAAGCAGGTTCAACTCGTTTATTAACGGGTTGGATTCGGTTCCAATGTTTCTCAACCTGTTAGTCAACGGGTCAAACCCAACCCAACACGTTTAAGCTCAAACTCGTTTACAACCCACCATAATTCGACCCGTTATCAGCTCTAAGAAATCATGTTCAATAAATATTTTTATAATATTTATTAACATTTAATATATTAAATGAGTTTATATTTTATCCTAATTTAAAATTAAAATTTAAAAAAATTAATTTATTAATTAAAAATAAATGGGTTAGGAGGATTCAACTCATTTATTAACGAGTTGAGTTCGGCTTCACAATTTCCCAACTCGTTAGTAAACGGCGTCGAACCCGACCCAACCCGTTTACAACCCGCTTGAACCTAACCCAACCCGACCTGTTGCCAGCTCTACACATTTCCAATGGTTTTCTTTTAGAATAATAAGATAAAATATAAGATATTATGGTAATCAATTTCTAGAGGTATTTTAAGAAAACTTTCAGGTTAGTGAGTAGAATTTGTTAATATCCCTAAAATCACTCTTAATTATTATTTTTATTTTGTAGAGTGTTAGAATGGTTTTAGGAAAGTGAAGAAAGATTTTAGGTGATTTGGTTCTAATTATATTTGGGACCCACTTGCCAACTAATAATAATATTTTATTAACTTTTGTTACAGTGGTTGTAGGAAAATGAAGAAGGATTTTAGGTGATTTGGTTGTAATTAAATTAATAATTATATTTTATTAACTTTTGTTAGAGTGGTTTTAGGAAAGTGAAGAAGGATTTTAGGTGATTTGGTTGTAATTATATTTGAGACCCACTTGCCAACTAATAATTATATTTTATTAACTTTTGTTAGAGTGGTTTTAGGAAAGTGAAGAGAGATTTTAGGTGATTTGATTATAATTATATATGGGGCCCACTTGCCAACTAATAATTATATTTTATTAACTTTTGATTGGTTGAAAGTCATTTAATTCAACTTTTTTAATATGAAAAAGCCGAAAATTATGAGGATTGAGTATTAAAGGAAGAAAAGGCTTAGGACGCTCCACCTTTCCCACTAAGATTGTTATATATATATATACATGTTTGTATCTTTCTTCCATACATACATACATACATACATATTTATATGTTACTTCCATACATACATACACATACATATCATTATATATATCTGCATATATGTATAACTATTATATATCTTTTTCTTTGATCAGTAAACAGTGAAATCATATTAATGAAAAGAGAGAAGAAACAAAATACAAAGACTAAGATGCCAATATCTGTGTACACCAACATTATGCACAGTTTTCTATGGGGTGGGGGTAGGGGGATGCAAAACCGTATGGATCAGACACTTACAACTTTTCTATACATCCCTTCCTATATCCCATCCCTGTACAAACTGTGAAAAAGTAACATCCCTAAATTCTGGTAAAGCCAAGGTGTAATGACCCAAACCTAGAAAATAAATTTAATAAAATAATTAAGTAGTTAAAGGAATTAAGTTGAATTAGGTGTGGTTCAGATTTAATCTTAAGAGTTTTATCCTTAATTATGTGATTAATGGCCTGTAAGGGCAAAACTGTAAATAGTAGGATTCGGAATACTTAATTATTGATTAAGAGTATGGCGAACGCTACCGTAACCTTAGACTCGTTATGCTGCTCACCTTTAATAAAATACTCGGTGGCTCTGCGTTCATGAAATTCCAACACCAACAATAGAAAGCAAATTGTTCGATCTCAATTTCGGGCATATGGAATTCGATTAATAAATATTTAATTTGAAGGGGGAACTTAAATAAATTTTCTTAAATGAATTAAATTGAATAATGAATGTTTAGTCCTTTGAAAGTATGGGGTATGTATGTTATTTTAGAACTTGTTGTGGGACCCAAGAGAGCCCAATAACCTAGGAGATTTCGTTTGAGACTTGTTGAATTAGTCTTAGAAGGTTAAGATAAGTTAGCAAGTAAAAGTTAGTAAGTTAGTAGGAGTGCACCTTAGTTTACAATCCTTATCCTAATAGATTAGGGTTGTGAGTTGGGGGATTTAAAAATTATTAGGGAGAAGGTGGAACCAAATTGGAGAACTTTTGTGAGTTTTGAGGGTGCGGCAACTTATGATAAGATCTTAGAAGAAGAAAGAAGAAGAGTTAAACTGCAGTCCAGATTTTCAAGTAAGTATATAAGTCATGTGTTTTCCTTAATTGCAAATAGAATTCAATGGGTTTAGGGATTAGTAAGACATGATTTAGGGTCTGGAGTTTCATGTTGGAATGTTGGAATTAAGAAATGAGAGATATGGTATGTGTTTCCCTTAAAAATAGATGAGTTGTCAACACTTTTTCATGATTTTCTGCACCATTGCATGTACTTGAATGAAAGCATGATTAGATCCATTAGATATGATATAATTCCATATTTTAATCACTTATACACTTTTTAGGAACATTGTGTTTCAAATTTGAAGTGATTCCGATGTGTATAGCAAAAGTTATGGTTGAAATACTCATCATACCTCGAATCTGGAAAATAAAACTTTGAAATCTGGAAATTACAACTTTGCCATTCAGCATACCAAAGGGTGTGCCGAAGCTGTCTGTGTGAAAATATTGCTGTCTCGGGTTGGCCTGCCGAACCTGATTCGGCAAACCCAAGGGTGGCACCGAACTTGCTTTGGCAAACCTTCGGTTAGGGGCTCGGCAAACCAAAAAATTGGAAGGTTGTCCAAATTAAAGGAAATTTTACAGATAGCATTCAAATGTGTTAGATAGATGGAATATGATGTATATTTACTGATTTGATAAGTATTTAATATAATAATGCTTATGATTGAATTATGCATATAGTTGCATGATAGGTGTGGGTTTGGTTTTATGTTTAATGCAATGGGAGCATGTGTATATTGTGATTTTAATTCCATATCATGTGTGTTTGATTGATAATGTTGATTTCATAAGAATTTGCATATGTATCTCATATGTTGGTACATTTATTATAACTTGAGCATTGTGACTTGGATACAGTCCAATGAATTTGACTGGTACACAATTTGATTCCTTGATAAGGAATTAATGGATATGATATAGGTTCTGGTTTGAGGTCATGGTGGAATCTCTTACAGACTATCCATGTGTATGGGTGCATGGGTATGTTTTGCTATGAGGCAACACTTCGCTATTATTATTATGAATGTTATGTGGATATCATGCATGCGATTATGGTGTATTTGATATAGAACGTCAAGAATATGATTAAGTGATTACTGTTCATGTAAGTGAACTTGAGATCTCCATAGGGATAGCCACTAAAATAAGATATGTTAAGGTGTAAAATCCCAGTTGATGTAGACATGCTCAATGTGGTATTGTTGTGATATATTGTTGGTTAACATGTTCCATGGGAATATCCATAGCATATGAGAGATGATTGAGGTGGATTGTAAATGGACATGGTTAACTCAATGGTATTGTGAATATCTATGATTTTATATATATTTATATATGTGTGTGTGTGTGTGTGTGTGTTGCATTCATGTCATAACTGAAGGATGGAAGGGTTAAGCAAGGCCATGGGGATTCATGGAGGGTATGTAGATACTCTTGGTCTTGGATCCTTGGGTTTGAGTTCCCTAATGAAACTAGTTATGAGAATTGAGCCCTATGGTTGAAATGTCCCATGAAACCACGTTGTACACGTGGGATATAAGAGAGTGTCAACCATTTGTATTAAACTGGGATGCCGAGTAAAAATTACTTGGAGACGGTTGTTCCTTGCCATAAGTCGAATCGTTCTGTACGGCGGGTAGCCGTAAGTCTGGCAGATTTGACATGGATAATCTTAACCCGACCTGATCACAGACACAGTGCATGCATTTAGCATTAGGTTGTTGTGTTGCATTGTGCATGACTCGTTCTTGCATGAATTCATATCATTGCATCATGGCATATTCATCATTCATATCATTATCTCATTATTACTGTTTATATTCTCATATGAAGTGTTAATTCAGATTTGTATTGTAGTTTTCGAAATAACATGTGATGGGTTACTGTTTTCATAAGCACGAGTAAGTAGGTGCAGATTCTATTGGTTTTAGGTGGTTGCATTTTATGGTATTATCGATAATGCATGTTTTACTTACTGGGCCTCATAAGCTCAAGCCTTTTTATGCGTTGTATGTTCTACAAGTTAAGGAGACAGACTCAAGTGATGATGCATAGTAGAACGAATGGATTTATTTCTTAATTTGAATTGTAATAAGCTTAGTTAAAGAGTTCGGATTTATTTTATTTTCTGGTTTTGGATTGGATCAATGATGTAATGATGATTGATTGATTATTGGTTTTGATTTATATTATATTAGCTTCCGCTTTAGCATTCTTTTGTTGGCTCATTGGTTCAATCGGTCAAATCCTTGGGTTGGATTCGTGGAGTCGTGCCTCGAGATCGTGGAGATCGATATCTCGGATTTTGGGGCGTGACACAAGGCCCAAAGGAAAAGAGTGGAAACAAATCTAGAGACAATACCCCCGATATCATGTTCTACACCTTCAAAAATGCGGCCATTCCTTTCCTTCCAGAGAGTCCAACATATTATTGCCGAGCATAAGTTCAAAAGAGTATCTTTCCTCCCACTTGCTCCGTACCATCTCCATGAGTTCAACAGTTCCCTAAGCCAATTTGGCATAGTCCAGCTCATATTACACTTCCACAAAAAGGTATCCCACAACTATATTTCCACAACATAAAGCACCGAGGTGTGGAACCAATTCCCCATCAATCTTGCACATCATACACCTACTGACCTCGTTCGACATTCATTATGGATCAGGAACTCATTCAAGGAACCAGTTCCTTGAACTCGTTTCGGGAATTAACTTTGATGGTCTTCTGATTGTATTTGGTTAACATGTAGGGGAATGAGTTGAAGCTTGATACACGTTTGGTTGAAAAGTAAATAAAATGAGGTTCATCAAATTTGACATATTTACAAGTTTGCCATCATATAAAATAGGTTTTCATATTTACAAGTTTGCACCCCATAAAAGAGACTCACATTTAAAAGTTTGCCACCTAAAAAAATCAAAACTCATCCCTGAAATCTAAAATTGGGGTCAGAAGTGATTCCGTGAGGTGAGATGTTTCTCATTCTCATTTCGGGAGAACTCATTCTCCTGTTACTAACAAAACGCTGGAATTAGTTCCCAAATTGAACACCAAACAAGGCCTAAGGGATTGCCCACCGTATGGAATTCCTTCCGAGCACTGGAATGAATTGCCAAATTGAACACCAAACAATCCTGCTCAAGAGATGATCTGTTGTGAGAATTTTGCCCAGAAAAGCTGTCCACAAGAAAAGAAAACTAGCTTAGAAGGGGTAAGAACTTTCCAGAGTAGCTTAATTGGCCCATCCCAACCAGTAACCTGAACAAGGGACAAAAAGAAAGACCTACCAGCAAACACCCCATCCTTGTTCCAAGACCATCTCTGTCTATCTAAGCCTAACTCAATCATGACTGATTGGAGCAAGGACAGAAGAGAACTCATGGCCTCTAGATCCTTGTCGAGTAGAGATCTTTTGAGTCCAGGATATATCCCTTTGTTCCCGAATTACCATATCCTTAATCTGAGAGAAATGCATTCGAAGACACCACATAAAGGTATCAAAATAAGCTACAAAGAGTTGAATCTAAGCAACAAGTGTCATCCAAGAATCTCACCCTATCCCCTTTCCCTACTCTATCCCCTTCCCCTACTTGGAAGCAAATACCTCTTTGACAGCAATCCCAAACACTAGAAATAGCCATTCACAGCCTCACCCAAATGAACCATTATAAGGCTCTGACATCCAACCACCTATGTTACTCCCGTATTAGCCACAATGATAGACCTCCACAAGCTGTCCCTTTCTTCACCAAGCCTCCACAGTCACTTCCCTATCAATGCTCTATTTAATGCTCTTAGGTCTCTCAACCAAAGTCCACCCTTCACCCTTGGTTTTCACACACCAGACCATTTGACAAGGTGGTATTTGTGGGCCTCCCCAGTCCCACACCAAATAAAGTTACGCTCTAATTTCTCAATTCTAATAGCCACTGTTGTTGGAATCTTAAGATCCGACATAAATAAGTGGGAAAGTTCGAGAAAGTTTCAAATCAAAGTCATTTTCTCCCTTTTTGAACGATATTTGGACTTCCACTTACAAAATTTCCTTTCCACCATTTCCACAATCTTGTCCAAAACCGAAGAGTACTTGCATGGTCCACTAAGAGGACTTCCTTTAAGATGGAAGAGATTCCACACTATAGCCCATCAAAACCCGCAGCTCGTCCAAATTCACCACCTCCCCAACCCCAAACAGCTCACTTTTGGCTAGATTAATCTTAAGCCTGACACCGCCTCAAAACACAGAAGTGCATCAAAGTGCTTTAAGATGTAGTTGAGAAGACCTACAAAATATCAAGGTATCATCTGCAAATTGGAGGTGTGAAGCCATGGGAGCATTATGCCAAATGGAAAATCCTTCAAACAACTCGTGATTCCGCCTTTTGAAGTAGTGTACCCAAAGTTTTCACCACAATGATGAAAAGAAATGGGGAAATCGGATCCCCTGCCAAATGCCTCTATAAGTCCCAAAAAATCAAGTAGAAGCTCCATTCACCAGAACTGAAAAAGAGACCAAAGAGATACAAATTTTAGTCCATCTTCTCCACTTCACACCAAATCCCGTTCTCCTCAAAAGACAAAACAAGGACACCCAACAGACATGATTAAAAGCTTTCTCCATAAAAAGCTCGCAAACTAAACCCAATGCCCCATACTTCAACATAGAGATGATAAAGTTAATGTATTCATTAGGCAGCATCACTCCATCCAATATTTACCTACCTCAACAAATGCATTTTGGGACTTAAAGAGATTAATTTTTTTTTTTTTGATCATTAACAACAATTTCATTAATCATCAAAAAATAGCACAGAGAAAACAAAGAATCACGATGTGTGATTCAAAATCAAACAAAAACATCAAAATAAATTACATATAGACAGGAAAATAGGAAGAAAGAAAGAAAACTGTACAGAATCCTATCCATCTGACATCTCAACCTCCTCCCCCCTAGGCAAACCAGCTCCAAAATTCACTCTCTCCACACCTCTTTTAGCCCAAGCGTTTGACTAAAGGATATGCCCAACCCGTTGGAAAGATGGTGAGCATGTCTAATCCAGTGAGCATACTTCCAAGGGTATCTATCAACACTTGTCATCCACGAAATAACCAGCAAAGAATCTCCCTCAACCTGTAAAGACTCCAGATTCAATTTTCTAGCTTCAGCCAATCCGGCAATCAAAGCTCTTAGTTCAGCAGTGATGGAATCCACAAAACCAATCGGACCAGAAAAAAACATGTATAATATCACCATCTGAATTCCTAAACACCCCCCCAATCCCAAATCTTCCTGGATTATCCAAAGAAGAACCATCAAAGTTGAGCTCAATACAACCTCTAATCGGCGGCTTCCATGTCATTACCTTCGTTGTAGATCTTAACGAGGAAAGAATAAGCTCATGCCAACTTATCATAATAACATCCAAAGATATGCCCTTGAATTCTTGCCTTATAGACATCCAACTAGCCACCATACCCACAATGGAATCGATAAGAGAAAGAGCGCTGTACCTCCTAAAAAATGCTCCTATTCCGCTCACGCCAAATAACCCATATGATCGAAAAGAAGAGTGCCTCATAGAAAATTTTGCCTCTTTTCCCAAGGCCTCGAAATCGCCATTGATCAAACAATTCTACAATGTGTTGTGGTAGAACCCAATCCACCCCCATCAACTACAGAAAATGCATCCAAATCCCTCTAGCCACTGAACAATGAACAAAAAGATGATCCACTGTCTCCCCTTGATTCCTGCACATGAAACAAATATGTGGGGAAATGGCCATATTGCATCTCCTCCTTTGGAGCATATCACATGTATTTATACGATACAGCATAGCAGTCCAAGCAAATAATCTCACTCTAGGAGGACCTTTGGCATTATAAAATTTGGAAACACAAAAAGGAGGAGACAAATTCTCCTCCCGACCGAGGAAGCAAAAAAAGGATTTAGTGGAAAAAACGTCACTAGACTCCAAAGGCCAGACCCAATAATCCCGACACTTTGCATCAATGAAACAAAATTTAAGAGCATCAATAAGACTGGACAATTCTTCCATCTCAGCAATTCTGAGATCTCTTCTGAAAGAAAGATTCCAAACAAAACTTGTGGATGACCAAGAAAGAATATCAGAGATCACATCATCCCTATATTGTACCACCAAAACAATCTATGAAATCAGACTTTAAAAATAGATTCACCCCACCATAAATCATGCCAAAACTGGACTGATGAACCCATATTCACCCCAAATCACACTGAGCAAAATCGCCACACAACATACGAAGGTTAGAAGTGACAACGGAAGCACCACACGCCTATACGCGAAGAGGACTTGCCACAATCTCCCCTCCCAAGGGGCTTAACTAAGCAAAAGAATAAGCCAAAGCAAAGATGAACCGCCGCTACACCGCGAAAAAAAAGAAGAGAAAGACAGTAACCACAGTCAACTGCTCCTTAGATGAAACCTCAGACAACAATGATACTATAAGCACGCAACAGGGCAAACATCAATACGCCTAGGACATGACTACCGATGGAGTCCGAAACAGAGGCACGTAACCTAACCCAAACATACAGGGAACACACAGTAAGCAAAGCAATATCCATTCGCTTTCACAAAAGTACAAGACACCCCCCAAGAAGTACAAAACAGAGAAAAGAGAAGAAAATAAAGATGCACAGAAGGTAGCAAGCTACCAAGCATCTACAATAACGTCACCATCAAAAGGATAAAAGAATTCGTTAGCTATTTCAATCTTCAAGGCCATATCCTCCACGGACAGCTTCACCCCATCCTGACAATTCTCCAACTCTTTCATTCGCCTTATAACGATTTGATGTTGCGCCTCGAATGGCGCATAATCAGCTTGAATCTCGTGCAACCTCACAATCATGTGAGAGCAAGCTCTCTCGCTCTCAGCACTCCATGTGCCTTCAACCAGTCGAGTTATCGCAGTGTCCAAATCCTCATCCTGACGATACATGGGTCAAGCCGCCATATCGTAGTAGCACCGTCCAGTTCTTTAGAGAGACGAATCAATTTGTCGTGTATGTGAGCAAACCGGCAACAAATGAAGTAAAGGGCTTCCACTAACCAGAGAAGGCGAAACTTCCGTTCATTAACCATTTCACGAAGACGCCGAGTTAACAAAAACAATTGCCTCACCAAGACATCCCAACTCATTACCGCAACCTCCTGAAAAGTCACAAGAAGGTCTAGCCACAACCCTTTGACCTGAGGAGGGGGCAAACTGAATGGAAACGTTGAACAGAGTTCCAGAAGTATTATCTATGTCAAAGCTTTTTTCTACTCACACTCATTGGCCGGATGAACGAACGCCGGTTCCCATCGCTCCTTGAAGCTCGTCAAGGATAAGTGTCCCTCTGCATGAGGGCCTTGCAATGTGAAGAGCCTCTGCTCCACGAACAGCCATTGAGTTCTCACCAGTCATCCTTTCCTCTACAATGCCCACAAACACAGGAAAAGGGAATGTGCAGCGATTGGCAAGCCAATCCCATTGTAAATAAGGCCATAGCTTACGGAGGTTCCAACGAACACATCATTACATAGCATTAATGGAGTAGCCAAGTGGACGATTCAACTACCACAAACGAACAAATACTCGAACATCAAACCCAACACAGAAAATAACATCAGCACTCATGCAGGTGCAAGAAGCCTGAACGAAAAGACATGCATTAATTACAAAACATTGCAAAGTGCAGCAGCAAGCAAAGCTGCCCTCCCACCAACATCAGTCAAAAGGAGGGGGGAAGCCTACAAACAAAGAGAAGGGCAGAAGAAACAGGAAATAAAATTTTCTTTCCTTCACAGATAAAACCACAAATCCACGCCAAAAGGACGAAAAAGGTTGTTCGCCAGCTTTATCTTCTTTTTGAACAGACGCTTATGAGAGCCCAAAATCTTCGCAACCCCTCCAAGAAATGCATGGCGTCGGCACAATGCCTCTCACTTTCCCAGAGATGACACACCCCATCCCGATATTGCAAAGCAAGATCACTAACCACGCCTTCATTCTCAGGTCACGCCTTCACCCGCGCCGAAGTCCGAAGAACCTCAAGCTTAGTACGTCTTTTCTTGTTAACGGACCACGAGGGATGAGCATGCCATAGCCCAAGAGCAATTTCCAACCCATGCTCTCGCACAGCAAGGCGACGGTACCCAACCATGAAGTTGGCAAAACAGACCAACAGAGCATCCAGCTGCTAGCGACAATTGAAAAATCTAGGGTGAATAACACAGCGTGCATGACAGATAATCAATTCAAGTTCTTCGACACCAGCCCTGCTATTAGTAACTAGCGAAGGCAGCGACAACTCCTCAAATAACTTGGGGTAAACGCGAAAGCTCACATAAACCCCAAGATAGTGTTCCGCCACATCCTCCGGCCATCGGCTAAGAAGACAGTCAACCCTCAATTTACCCTCTCGAAAGTGACAATGCAGTGCACAAAACATTGTATCCAGAAGTGATATTGGGCTAATGATCCATAAAGACAGCCGTGCAAGACGGGCAAATGACAAGATACAAAGGGAGGAAAAAAGAAAGATGATTGCTTCAGGAAAACACTACATGCTTGTATATATGTAACGCAAACGGGGGGTGCAATGGATGCACCAGTACTGTACAGACGCATCACAAGCACTGAGGCAAAGTGCACAAGTACATAAATACACGGCTGAAACGAGGACGATTACAAAAACAAAAAACAAAGGGAGGAGAAGACCAAGAAATCATAATCGATCCGCCACAGGGTCCCTCCCTAATGGAGTGAAGAAAGTGGTAGCCATTTGGAGACGCATCTCGCCCTCCTGTGGAGCCAGCAAAATACATCCTCGATACCTGACTATTCATTTCCGCCCAGTTGACCTCCATGTCAGCATGCCGTCGTCGCACCTTAGCCATCTCGTTCGAGTACTTGAGGCGTCGGTCCTGGGAATCTCCCATCTACACCTTCACAGCCAAAGAGGCGGTTCGAGACTCATAATCTTTATGAAGCAACTATATCACATCCTGCTTCCTCAGACTCAATGCCTCTTCCATCTCTGACACTTCCTTGATCAACATTGTCTGCACGCCGACGAATTTGCAACAGACTGCATATTTAGTGTCTATCAGCAAGGGACATCCGAATCTTTGCTCCCCAGTCATGTCCTCTAGATCAAGGTTATCAAAACGCCTAGGTGAGCCTAGGTGATTGGACGCTCGCCTAGGCGACATTTAAAAAAAAAAGCTATGATAAATAAATTCCATATATGTCAATTATAGAAATTTAATATGCCAATATTTGAAATAGCAATTAATATAACATGAATTTTATCAATATAACCTAACGCGATAAGCAATCATAT
>JAUPMG010242056.1:0-22945 GCA_031762675.1 Pachysandra terminalis
CCCTCATAGATATGGCACTTGATTTCTAGTTTTATATATCTTTTAATTGACTTACATTCACTTTCAGTGTAGCTTAATTAGATTCAACATCTTTTTTTTACAGGTTACAGTACCCGACAGCATGTAAGCTAACCCCCCTCATGTAATGACTTATAATGTGTAGGCATTTGTTTTTGCATTTTTTGATGCATTTGGTTGCATTTAGGCCTTAATTAGACATATTTACAGTTTTGGGCCAAAAATCCATCAAAAATCTAAGATTTCCCCAACCTCTCCCTCAATTTCCCCACTTTTCCCCCATGTCATCGACATGCCGCCGAAGTAGACTGGCGACATCGAAATCGTAAACCTTGGTGATCAGCAACTATTAGCGCATGCTAGACCAACATCCAGGCCCACCTCTTCATGAGACACTAACCCATGAGGATCCTCATTTCAATCAAGTGCTTCATTAACAAATTCAAAATTTGAAAACCTCACCATCTCCTCCCTACAATTTTAATTGATCCAATGGCTGGAGTTGCGTTTTCCCCCAATTGACTCCTTCCCCAACCCTAAACAACCCTGAGATGCCTGACGCTTCTCCAACGCCCTTATTTCCCCACACAGTTAAATCGTGCATCCAGACAACCAGCATGGTTCCCCAACTTCACTCGAAGAGGTTTGTTTTCCCACCACAAAGGGGATGCCACTGCTATCTTGTCCTTCTCCATCCACACAACATCTGGCCATACTGGGGTACTGGGGCATTGAACTTTGATCCGGATCCATCTAAGATCGGAACCAGATGCAAATTTCTCATCACATTGCACGAATCCCCATAAAAGTCTCCTAGCTCTTTAAACAGTTCTTCACACCACAAGTTCATGGGGACTATCACTACTCTAACCCACACAAAATCCTCTATATTTCTACCATCCTGACACCCAAAATCTGGTGGTATTTCCTTTCTTCCATTCGTTAACTGCAATGATTCGAGAGACTACCTCCAATGTGGGGAGATAGAATAGGAACGTGTTGTTAGGGCATTTCTTCACCTGCACGCCGAAAGGAATGGCCCACGCCTCTTTGGCCCACGTAAAAGCTTCCTTCGTCAATACATTCGGACTATCAAAAGTCCCCACAACGCACACTCCCAGAAACGAATACTTATCAGACCCCATGGAATAACTACCTCTCAATCTCCAATCTTGACCCGAACTCACTCTCGTCCATGATTGTCCCGAAGGACAAATAAAACCATTATAACCACCAATAGGTCGTAACAATTGCTCTGGGACAGCTGACACTAGCTCCGACAATGTGCAAGGGACATCTTCCCTTCTTCTTGAACTCGCCGAAGCTAAGAAAGAAGCACCGACATGAAACAAATGCCCAAGCTAAGAAAAAGAATATCAAAGACTGCTCGCCATCCCAGACTATTTTCACCTTCGGGGAAGATCAGGCGACACCTCTAAACACCAACACCCCTTACTGATAATAATAGGAATCTTCCACCCATATTGCAGCAGATTTACATCAAATAAGCTTTCTCCCCGACCTATATGTACCAATCAGATTTCTCCTATTTTCTTGTTTCATTACACCCTCAATAATCTTGACTAGCCAAAGAGCATCTACTTCATTAAAGGTCAACTCCGAGCTAAAGCCTCTATTTCTTTCCACAATCTGCCATCAAAGCTTAGGAAGGTTCCAAAGATTGAATTCATAAGACTACTACTCTATTCAGCGTTTTCCATGTTGGTGACATGTGGGGATATGTCGCCAATCCAACCCCCGGCAATGAGAAACCTGCATATAAATCGCCCCATGTCGCCAAAATGTCAATCAACATGTGACACGGGGGGGAAAATTTCAAATGTTTTTAATGTCACACATGTCGCATTTCGCGCGAAATGTTGACAAAAACCTGGGACATTTCGAGTGGAAGCCCCATTTCTTGAGATTCCATCCTTTTTTGCTCAAATCCTTCCCATTTCTTGCTAGATTTGTGTTTCAAACACAAATTTAAGTACACTACAGCAAGTTCTTGAAGATTTTGTGGAGATTCAAGGGATTTCTTCAAGACTTAAAGGTAAAATCCATATTGTCTACTTTTTCCCTCTTAATTCTTGTGCAAACACTATGAATTTATTATATGTTGTTATATTTATTTAATTTTTTAATCAAAAATAATTAAAAATTATATTTAATAATATTTAAATACCATAGTCTTATATGCAGCCTTATGTAGTATATTATAAAACAAACAATTTTGACATTTTATGTTAGTAAATATTAAGTATAAAAATGTTTAATTATTCTAATAAATAAAGAAAAATGAAAAAGATTTGAAAAAAAAAAAGATTGAAATAAATATTGTATGTCAATAAGTAGTAACTATGAAACTTTTTAATTATTCTAAGGTAAAACATGAAAAACAAATTGAAAAAAAAAAGAAAAATTTTGAAATAAATATTGTATGTTAGTAAAAATTAACTATGAAACTATTTAA
Source organism: Pachysandra terminalis (assembly GCA_031762675.1). Lineage (NCBI taxonomy): Eukaryota > Viridiplantae > Streptophyta > Magnoliopsida > Buxales > Buxaceae > Pachysandra > Pachysandra terminalis. The sequence goes on from JAUPMG010242056.1 coordinate 2,495, forward strand.
TTATTCTGAGAAATAAAAATTAAAAAAAAAAAAAAACATATTGAAAAAAAATTGAAATTATGATTTAAGTATATATCTATTATATTATTGTAAATATGACAAAAATTAAAAATAAAAATAAACAAAATAGGAAAAAAAAATGGAAAAACAGCAAGATAATTAATATGAATAACTCATTAAAAATGAATATTTTGATTATTGTTCTTTGGTTTTATGCATTTCTTGTATCATTACATCCAATAGGTTCATTTCAGATATGGCAAACAGGAGGCAACATATCGGTTGGCAACACAGGGTTATGTTTGAGAATGACAAGAATAAATCCAAGTGCAACTATTGCGGTCACATCATGAAGAGTCTAGCCTACAGATACAAGAATGTCTAGGATTGTCCCAATGTGCCTCCTGAAGTAAAGAAGCAGATGGCTGATCATTTGGAGGAAGATGGTACACTTAAGAAGGACAAGAAGCAACAGAAGGAGTGTTTGTCAGAAAGTGAAGCAACTACCTCGCCAACCGGCATATGATGATGATGATGACATTGTGTATCCTTCTTATTGTGTCACAGAGTAGGAGAGATTATAGTATCATGCTGCTGTTCAGTCATTGATGCAACACAAGTTTGAGAGGAGAGGAGAAATACAGATCTTATGGAACAGGTTCTTCTAGGGCATGGCCATCTGGGCCAGTAGAGGGTGGGGCTAGAGCATCTTTACAGCACAGTCAGAGTACGAAGATGCCAGATCCACCCATTGTCCCATCTCTTTGCAAATCTTCTGATTCCAAGAAAAAGTGACTCAAGATGTCTAGAGTGGAGGCAATGTTAAGGATAAGATGGACCAATTCATCTCTAAATTCTTTATTTTCAGCCACATCCCATTCCCAGCCAATGCAGCCGCTTCTCCACACTTTACGAACATGGTGGATGTGATACAGGAGTCCAGGAAGGGAGTATTGCACCCCACTCCAAAGTAGATTTTGAGGAAGTATTTAGATTAGGAGGCAGAGAGCAGGGAGTATATAGACAGTCTGAGGCCGCACTGGGAGGAGTACGGCATTACTATTATGTGTGATGGGTGGACAGGGCCCACGAGACTTTCTATCATCAACTTCATGGTCTACTGCAAAGGCCGAGCTATTTTTTTTGAGTTCTGTGGATGCATCTGATAAGATCAAGATTGCTGCTTACATTTAAGGGGTGTTGAAGAATGTGATTGATGAGATGGGAAGGAAAAATATGGTTCAGATTGTGACCGACAACGGTAGTGCATTCGTAAAGGCAGGGAAGACATTGATACAGAGATACAGCCTTTATTGGACATCGTGTGCAGCACACTAGATTGACCAGATATTAGTATGGTTCAAAATATCGTATCAAGGTAGCGTATCGGTCAGCTCGAAAATGGATACGTATTGAGTATCATATCGGATACGCTGTAAAAGTCGTAGATACGGTGGATACGCAAGGAAAATGAAAGATATATAAAACAAGACCCACTTTTAAGCAAAGATAAGGTAAAGATATGATAAATTAACATGTTTTTGATATGATACACCCACACATATAATATATATTAACATGACAACCGACCACTACATGCGCAGGAACATGAAAACTGAAACAACTTCAAAATCCATTAGGAATACAAGTGTAAAGTCTTAACATATCACATACACTAATAAAACATAAAGAAAATCATACATATCTAGTGGGATCAATTCCCTATAACTAACAAGATGTAATCATAATTTAAGACATAGAAAGATACTTTCAAACATCAACACTCGAATTCAAAATCTATTAGGAATATCTTAGAACAAAAAAGAAACTTTTATTAGATACAGATGCATATTTCAAACAAAAAGCATTCTTATTCGACAATCTTCAAAGAATGAAAATAGCAAATGATAGGAGAAGAAGAACGATAAGGAGAAGGATAAGAAAAATAATATTAGCCCAACCAAACAAATACTCTCTCTTACTCTCTTCCATTTTCTTTTTCTTTGTTCTTTTTTGAAATTAGGATAGTAATTTAAGCGTTTCTACTTGTGTTTTTTTTTCCTTATTAGTTTTCATTGTCTTTTTTTATCAGTATCCAGCGTATCGAGATAGTATCAAGCATATCGAGGCAGTATTGACACTGTATCGACCGTATCGACAGCGTATCGCACGATATGCTCGATAAATTAAGTGTATCGCACAATACACTGTAATTGTTTTCTGTTTCGTTTCGAGCAAGAGAGTATCGTATCGGCACTGTCGATACACGATACGTATCCCCCGATACGGACAATACGTATCGCCCAATACGGGCGATACGATACGATATTTTGAACCATGCATGCTGGGGACCTCGACATTTGCCGATGAGTTCGCTACACCAAATGTGTTTGTCAAAGTCTCAGTTTGGGTTTGCCGAATGTCGGCAAAATTAACAAAAGTTGTTAATATCTCAAATCTCGGTTTTATGCCAACTTTGCAGTCCAATAGATGATGACGTGGCTCGGTACCCGCCATCTCACCTCATTATGTTGACATGGCATTCTTGACAAAAATGACCATCAACAGTATCTTATTTGCTTATTTTCATGTACTTTTAGTTGTGAGATGTGCAAATGTATTAGGTTATAGCTTAAGTAGATCATAGTACATCAATTTTTATACAACTTGCACACCCACAGCAAGTAGGTAACCCCCCTCAAGCAATGTTCCTTGCTATGTAGGCCTTTTCGGCATATTTTGATGTACTATGATATATTTAGACACTAATTAGGGTTTTTTAAACCTTGGGGAAAAAACCCATCAAAAACCCCACATTTTCCCCATATTTCCCTTTTTTCCCTAATGTCAGCAACATATCGATAAGTCAACCTAGCAACATTGCAAGCGACATCGACATGAAAACCTTGGTTCTATTTGCATAAAGCGTCTCTCCATGACCCAACGAAAAAGACTCATGATCCACCATTTGTGACTTCAAATGAGAAAACTACAACATTTCGACAAGATTCACAACATTCTAGCAAGATTCACAGCATTCCGGTGAGGTTCACGACATTCCGGCAAGATTCATAAATGCCCTCAAAATCGATCACTTTTCACATACCCACACACTATCTCTTGATTTTGGGGGGGCACTACCATAAACAACACTCCATATTCAGGTCAAGATGTGCTACTCGTGTCCATGGCTATAGATCATAGCTTTCAGGACTAGCAAGGGAGAATACTCTGGAGTTGTGTACCAATCTAACTCTATAGCAAACATAAAACACTAATCATCATCTTCCTCCTTTTCACTGGAGGATACACATTGCAAGCAAGGTTTTAAATTTCGATTTCACCTGTGAGTTCGCCAGGGGGGCCTAGCGAAATTTCGGCAAAATTTCGCCAAAATGGGGAAATATCGCCGTTTCGCCAAAATAGAAAATGGCAATATTTCGCCAACATGCCAGCGAAATTTAAAACATTGATTGCAAGATGAAGAATGATTGAGAGAATATGATCATGTGAACTTATTAGACTTTTTTATCTTTCATATTTCTAACCTTCTCTTAGAAAACAAAAAATCCCAAAAAATAAATACAGAGACATGAAACCTTTCTGGGAATCAACCACCTCCACCGGCTCGACATACCAACCTTCAGCAATCTTTTGGAGAGAAGAACCTTGATACTGTTCGGATATTTTTTTATTATTATTAATTTTTCTTTTGACTGATGATTATGTTTTAGTGCTTTGACTCCCTCATCATTGTCTGTTTATTGTCTCCTTGAATTTACCATGGCAGACCACACCCATGCAACCACCCAAAGCTCATTTCTGGAATGCACCTCAATTACTGCTATACCAATATTGGGGTAGTCCATGTGGTCAAAATTCACCCTCAATCCTATGTTTACAATCCATATCAACATTTGATCTATCAAGGAGAACAAATAAAATTTGTCACTGAAGTGATGTGCAGCTGCTTAGGTGTTCTAATTGGCGTTCTTAACCAAGAAAACCAAGTCAAGGTTACTAGAGCTAGTGCTCTATAATATTCTGCAAGCAACACTAAAACTTAAAAAAAATTATGCTACGCTAACAATTGTATCGTTTTCTTCTTTGTCAATAGTTAGATTTCTTTTAACTTCCTGTTCCTTTGAAACCCTAAAATGAATGAGTACTTCTTGAAAATTGAAGCTTTCTTCATAATTCACTTCAATGAAGTGCCGCCAATCTTTCCAATCTTCTTAAGAAATAAGACTGGATCTCACATAATGTAATGTGATACTTCACCAGTTTGGACTACACATGCGCACAGCATACACACAAAGATAGAGACAGAAAAGGAACAGAAATATAAAAGCAATAAGTTGCTAAAGTTTCCTAGTGTCTATCAGGATTTTATCAGGTTGGATTGGAGGAAAAAACAAAAAGGCTTTCTTTTAGGTGGAAAGGGCTCCTGATAGATGGTGTCGGTGGATTGGTGGTTGTGTCAGGAATGTCCAGTTCTCTTTTGTCTAAATTGTGTGATTTCTGGGTTAGTGCCTTCTTTTAGAGGTTTGAGGCAAGGAGATCCTTTGTCACCTCTTATGTTTACTATTGTGAGAGATGTGCTTAGTAGACTGTTTAGGATGGCCGAAGAGAGGGGCAATATACAAGGGTTCAAGTTAGGGTAAGAGAGTATTCCCGTGTCACATTTGTAATTCGCAGATGATACTATAATCTTCCTTGAAGCTTCCAAGAACAATGCTTTATGGACCAAATGTGTGCTTCGATGCTTCGAGGCGATTTCAGGTCTTCAAGTTAACCTCAATAAGAGCAGTTTGAGTGGGATTAATGTGGAAGATGAGTTGCTTCAGGACTATGCTAGGGCCATGGGGAGTGCAGTACGTGAGTGGCCAATGAAATACTTGGGTTTAATCAATGGGAATCACAAAGGTACTCAGTTTTGGAACCCAGTGGTGGACAAGGTGGAGAAAAGGCTGGCTACTTGGAAATGGAACTATCTTTCGTTGGGGGGGCATATTACTTTAATTCAGGCTTCTCTTGGTAACTTCCCCACTTATTTCTTGTCCCTCTTCAAAGCCCCTAAATCGATTATTAATAAGATTGAGAAACTTTAGAGAGATTTCCTGTGGGAGGGAGGAGGGACTAGAAAAGAGCACTTAGTTAAGTGGGAAGTACTGTGTAAAGACAAGGCCAAAGGAGGGCTCTAGCTGGGCAATACTTAAACTAAGAATCGAGCTCTTTTAGGAAAGTGGCTTTGAAGATTCAGTACTGAGAGGGAGGCATTAGGTGTACCATCATTGCAAGTAAATACGGTGCTCATGCTAACGAGTGGGATGTTAATCCCAGAACAAAGATTCTTTCGACTAGTCCTTGGAAGGCCATTTCTGACCCTTTCCCTAATTTCTTTAGTCGAGTGAGATTTTCTTGTTCAAGATGGTGTCACTGTTCATTTTTGGTCCAATCAATGGTGGGGTAGGACCACTCTTGACTCCAGGTATCCCAAAGTGTTCCATCTTGCAGTCTCCCAAGATTCCCTAGTTTCTAAAGTGTTGAGTTGGTCCCCGTCGGGTCTCTCTTGGAAGTTGGAACCTCCCTATCCGACGGGATCCTAGGTCGGCCGAGATAGAAGAATTGGCTTCGTTGTTTGATTCCTCAAAGGCATTGTTTTTTTTATGAATAACTATTAGGGAATATATATATATATACACACACACACACACATATAAAGATGCAAAAAAATCAAAAAAAAAGTACAAGGAAAATAAAAAACAGCAGGTCGGCGCTGAAGAAGAGCATCAAACCAAAAAACAAGAAAGAGGACCGAGGAATAATACTACACTAAAGCCTCCGATCATACATCAACACCAATCATCTCTACCGTAGGTAACCCCACAAACATCCCGACCCTAGCGATACCATCTCTAGCCAGCCGGTCTGTCCCATTACCAGATCTGGGGATATGAACAAACGAGTTATGCATCCTCTCACACAAAGATCTGGCCAACCTAAATGAAAATACCTCCATGGACAAGAACTCGGCTCGGACATCCATGAGATCACTGACGAAGAGTCGCCATCAAACACAACCTGTGAGAATCCAACTCTGACAGCCTCCCTGCAACCCATAAGAAGAGCCAACAACTACGCCCTCATGGAATCCCCCTTGCCAACTGGACCCAAGAAGGGGAATCAATTGACCATTTATTTATCTCATGTGAGTGTGCTAGTCATATATGGGCCTTCTTTACTAGCTTGGCTAAAGTGCAATAGGTCTACCCAAGGTCGGTCAGTGATATGCTCAGTCAATGAAGATTCCCATTTATTGGAAAGCGTGGTCAGATCCTTTTTATAGTTTCATTTTTCGCCCTCATTGGGGGATTTGGGGAGAGCGCAACAGAAGAATTTCGAGGATAAAAGGAGAAGAACAGATGCTATTATAGAGTCCATTTTGGGAATGGTGGCCTCTTGGGTGTGCATTCTACCAAAGTTTAGAGACATCGGAAATGGATATTATAAGATGTTGGAAAGCGGTGATGATTTCGTAGATGGTCTTACCTTGAGGAGAGTTCGGCTGAGGGACCTGATCTGATCTGTTTTTGGGCCTTAGTGTGTGTTGGTTCTTTTTTGTTCTTTTTTGGTGCCCTATCTTGGGGAATATATGCTCCTCTTCTAATCTGTTTGTCTTTGTTTTACTTCTCGTACTTTTCTCTTTTCTTCATCTAATATATCACCTTCGTTATTCATAAAAAAAAATAAAAAATAAAAAATAAAAAATTGAAAACAAGAAAAAAAATAGAAAAAAAAATCCTGCTAAGACCTTATACTTTAAAATTGAAACTATCCTCACATAGAGCTATGACTGATATCTATTGACATTAAAGAAATACAAATAGAAGCTAAAACGCAAAAAAAATAAATAAATGAAAAGAAAAGAAAAAAAAATCTTACTTCTCATTGAGGTTGGAATCGCCAAAGGGATTAGAGTCGTTTGAATAACCGGAAACTGTTTGCGTCTTCAATTTCTTTGCCACCCTCAATGCCTGGGAATAAAAATGAAAAACAATAACAAATCAGCAACCAAAGCCGGAAAATAAAAATATAAAACAAATAAAAAATGAAGGAATCAATTGCAACAACAGCAAGAAGTCATACCTTCTTCTGTGCCTTCTTGGCCAAATACTCTGTGATCTCTTCCTCTGTAATATCCCTAGACGACCTCCTCTTCTTTCTACGCTGTTGCTCGCTACTGTCGCTTTTAGTTCCTGAATCTGAATCAGAATCAGAATGGAGTGAAGTGCTCCTACGCTGCCTCTGTCTGCTGCTCCTCTCTCTTCTTCTCTTGCTAGAGCTACGCCGGGGAGAAGAATCGCTACTAGCATCGTCGGAATCTGATTCTGTCCCTGTCTCTGCCTCTGATTCTTCTGACCTTCTTCTCCTTCTTCTCGAAGACCTCTCTTTCCTATTCCTTCTTCCATGCTTCTCCATCCCTCCTTATGCTGCACAAACTGCAATTAAAATGAATAGAAGAAAAAGAAACTTTACAAAATAATTGAATTGTACTGAATCTCTAATGGGAAGAAAATGAAAACCTACAATTCATGAGTTCTAAATAGAGAGAGAAAGAGAGAGGTTAACCAGAATCTTAATGCCCAGGAATAGCTAGCCGGAAGTCGTTCATTGATAGCCGAAGAACATCTTAGTCTTCATTTGGCGGCGGGTTCGTTGGAACGGCGATAACGAACCGATTGTTATATCGTTCTTTCTGAACTTCTTATTACCGAGTTGTTAAAACCTTTTTTTTTTTAAATAATTTGCGCAATTCATTTCACTATTTTTTTTCCATTGTTGCTAAAATAAATAAAAAAATAATAATTTCATTTGAATAACGAGTGATGCCGGTGTCTTAAAACTCGTGAGTAATTTGGAAAATTCGGTCGAGTTACTCAGATATAGATAGATTGTTTTGATGGTTAACTCTTCTTAAAAATCAGAACAGTTAATCAGCTGTTCACCAGAAAATTCAATCGAGCCATTCGTAAAATTTATCTGAGTATTTTGTTGACTCAACCACTAGGTTTTGGCTAAAATATCTTTTTAACTAATCTCTAATTCTATACTTAATATTTATCTATAAAAGCAGATTTTTTAAAAAAAAACATAATATGGGACTCTTTATATTCTGTTTAGAGTTTTTAGAGTCAGAACTTTAAATCTCGAGAAAATATAACTTAGGACTATTAATGTATTGTTTATCTCGTCTAAGATATTAATGTGCTCGATTTTTTTATACCTTTTTATGATTTCTTTCCATATTTTTATAATATTAAATATTTTTGTAATGCACAATTGGTAACTCAGACCAAGTTGCCGAATTACTCAAATAGGTGGATTCTTGAGTTACCCGCCCTATTCGGGTTTCTAAACACATCGGATCAATAATCTAATATGGATTGATTTTTGACTTTTTCGAATGTTCCCATTACAATAGCAGAAAGTAAAAACGGTTTCAGAAGAATACTTTCAATAACAAAATAATAATAATTGGCTATGCTATGTCTTATCATAGAAACTTAATATTTTTCCTAAGTAAAGTTGTTTATCTTGGGAATAAGTGGACCTAATTAACTTGAGGGCAGAAAAGAACTATTAGGTAACATATAGAGGTGAAATGTGTGTAATTTACTGTTTAAATATCTATAACCCAAGGCATTAAAGGGTGTAACTTAGTCGTAAAATATGTGTAAACTAGTACTTAAATGTGTTTAACTTAGTTCATAAATGTATGTCATCTAAGATATTAAAGGGTGTAACCTAGTCCGAAAATTAATATAACCAATTCTTAAAATGCATGTAACATAAGGCATTAAAGGGTGTAACCTAGTCCTAAAATGTTTGTAACCTAAGGCATTAAAATGTGTAACCTACTCCTAAAATGTTCGTAATCTAGTCCTAAAATGTGTGTAACCCAGTGCTTAAATGTGTAATCTAGTCCTAAAAGGTGTGCAACCTAGTGCTTAAATGTGTCTAACCTAAGAAATTAACGGGTATAATTTAGTCCTAAAATGTGTAACCTATTACTTAAATGTGTGTAATCTAAGGCATTAAAGGGTTGTGTAACCAAGTTCTAAAATGTGTTATCTAAGGCATTAAAGGGTTGTGGAACCAAGTTCTAAAATGTGTGTATCATAGTCCTAAAATATGTGTAATCTAGTACTTAAGTGTAATCAAGTGCTTAAATTAAAGAAACCTAGCCCTAAAATGTGTGTAACCTAGTCTTAAAATGTATGTAATCTAGTGCTTAAATGTGTGTAACCAAAGACAATAAAGGGTGTAAACTTGTGCTTAAATGTGTGTAACCTAATCCTAAATATGTGTAACGTAGTACTTAAATGTGTGAAACCAAATGCTTAAATAAGTGTAACCTAGTACTTAAATGTATGTAACCTAAAGCGCTAAAGAGTGTAACAAAGTACTTAAATGAGTATAACCTAGTCCTAAAATGTGTGCAACCTAGTCCTAAAATGTATGAAACCTAGTGCTTAAATTAGAGTAAACTGGTCTAAAATGTGTGTAACCTAATCCTAAAGTGGATGCAACCTAGTTCTTAAAAGTGTGTAACGAAAGGCAATAAAGGGTATAACCTTGTGCTTAAATGTGTGTAACCTTATGCTTAAATGTGTGTAACTAGTGCTTAAATAAATGTAACCAAGTGCTTAAATGTGCGTAACCTAAGGTGCTAAAGGGAGTAACAAAGTAATTAAATGAGTCTAACCTAGTCCTAAAATGCATGTAACCTAGTCCTAAAATGTATGTAACCTAAGGCATTAAAGGGTTAAGTAACCTGGTTCTAAAATGTGTGCAATCTAATCCTAGAGTTGTAACCTGAGGAGTTAAAGAGTATAAACAATTTCTAAAATGTGTGTAACCTAGTGCGAAAAGGAGTGTAATTTAGTGTTTAAATGTGTGAAACCTGAGGGCTCTTAAATTTAAAATAAAAACTACAAATATTCACCTTCGGTTAATCGAATTTTTATCGTCTGTTAAACGAGTCCCCAAACCCTAACAAAATATATCCCTGTTTTTTTGACCGAATTTGCTTCGGTTACTTGTCGACTGGTTGAAGATCCTTGGTCTGAGAAAACAAGATTCTATTTGTTTGATTGAAGGTACATTCTGTCACCCATCGACTAACCAAAAATTCCTAAAATGTGTGTACCTAGTCATTAAATGTCTTGTAATAACTCAAACTAAAATAATAGGGTTAATGTGTAATTAATAAAAGAACATGGAGTAATTTAAAATTTTAGTAAATTAGCTCATTAGTTTGACTTTGACCTGTTGTGATTGATGGGTTGTATTGTAAGAAACAAAGTGTAACACACACAATTATAACTTTCAAAAGTTATAATGAAGGGCTAGGATCTCGTAGGAACATTTAATCTAATTTAATGGCTGAGATTCAATAAGAGTTTATACATGATCTAATTTAGTTAGGATTCAATAATTAAAAGATGATTAAAGATTAGTTCATCTAGAACTAGGACACTTAATCTAAGCTTAGAATTAATCTAATCTACTATAAGGGCTGAAAATTATGACATTATCCTAGACTAATAACAACTCCTAGACTAAGGAAAACTCTGTAGACAATCTATATAAACCATAGAGTTGGACGTATGAACTAAAAACTCATAAGAAAGAGAGAGAGAGAGAGAGAGAGAGAAGAAGAAGAAGAAGAAGAAGAAGAAGTGCTGGAGCTTTACAACTTAGAGAATAAGGAATTGTAGAAGATCAAGATTGAAGAAGAAGAAGAAGAAGGTGTTCTACCCAACACCAATTACGAAGTCAAGGTAAGTATTCAAGTAAAACAATATTTTCGATATGAACTAGGTATATATGTCATATTCCTTGAGTATGACATAGCATGTATCATTCTTCTACTCCTTAATGGAAACATGATAAAAGATATAATTTTATGGGTTTGAATACCATGCCAAGATCAAGGTAAGTTAGTATGATAATTATGATTTAAAATTTTTGGTTCGGTTCGGAATTCAAATTCATTGTATGTGTTTTGATAAAAAAATTGGCTAAAAAGACGTAAATATAAAACTTTAAGAATTTATGGCCACGTTTTGTGCATCAGCAGCCTATTCGGTATACCGAAAGGGTGCCAACCACCCTATTGTTTTTATTTTGGTCACTGGCCAAGGTGCCGAGGGAATCAGTATACTGAAAGGGTGATGACCCCTTTGTGTTTTTATTTTGGGCGACTGCCCAAGCTACTGAGGGAATTCGGTATGCCGAAGGTGTGCGGATTTTCCAGCGACAGCCTTAGGGTAGACTTGGGGTACACCGAATTTTTTTTATTTGCTCTGATTGTGATGAAATTTTGCAAGTATGTGTAAAATACTTAAATTAGACTATGTGTGGTGTTGGAATTGAATTTTATTAAATATTTTGCATGTATGAATTATTGAGGAAGATTTGTTATGTTTGCCCAACGGGTGAAAGTTTGATTTAATTTGTTTTTACTCTAGAACTTATTGTGATCATGTTTGATATTTCAAAATACACATGCTCATGTACACAAACTACTTGATTAGTTAATGTGCAAAATTCACTTGCACTGCATATGCATATGGAGCATAATGATCATGGGTTGGGTCTAATGCCTTGACTTGACCCCATAATTCCATATTGCTAGAATTTATGGATATAATGAGTGTTATTATAATTTGTGAATATTGGTGATGAAGTCCCAGATGGAAAATTCTTGCATGTGTTGAGGGAGTCGCAATCCCAATAGAGCAATCTATATTCCTGTCTTGTTGACGGATGACCGAGTGAAATTCTGTTAGTAAATCGGCTAATGTATGGTTCACAAGGAACAATTTACAATAATGAAGCTTTGAGATTCGTCCCTATGATAAAAAATAAGTGAGGAAATTGTGTCATCTAGGTTGGAGCCCATAAAAACTATGATGTATACATAGAATAATCTACTATCATGGCAATATATTTGGGGGATGGAATTTGCATTGGTGGGACATCTTAGGTAGTTGAGATTCGATCGAGTGTGGAACATACACTACTCGAATGCCAAATAGCATGTATATTGCATTCATATGATTGTACTTAGATCACATGTAGTGATTATATATGTTTAGGTGCACATCATGCATTGCATTCATTAATAATTGACCAAGCATATCATATTACATTGTACATCACATCATATTGCATTTATACATCACATCATATCATTATTTGCCTATTGATATTATGTTTTTCCCCATGAAATACCATTGAAGAGTGGAATTGTCCTTACTATTTGATATGTTTACTTACAAGCTAAGTGTAGCTTACTCTTTCGAGCCACCATATTTCGAGATCTACAGATGAGGGACAACAAGACTATGATAATCAAGATGGAGGACGAGGCTATGATGAAGAGTTCAATTATAATTAGGACATTATTTGATGATTTCAATAGAATTTGTAGTAGGTTTAGTTGGCTTTATGTTTTTAATTGATTTTTATTAATTAGGATCAAATTTGAGTAGTTTATAGGTTTTGATTGAAGCATGAGACTATGAGTAGTTTATTTCCGTTGTTTTGATGTATTGATGTAATGGATTATTTTAATGATATTTATTTTCCAGAATTTATAATTATCTTAATTGATTCAATGTGTTTGACAATGTATTGACTACCACTCACATGTGGAATGGGATGAGTCATATTTCAAATCTTATAGCATATATCATTCTTCTACTCCTTCTTATTGGAAACATGATAAAAGATATAATTTTATGGGTTTGAATGCCATGCCAAGATCAAGGTAAGTTATGATTTAAAATTTTGATTCGGTTCAGAATTCAAATTCATTGTATGTGTTTTTATAAAATATTGGCTGAAAAGACTTAAATATAAAACTTTATGAATTTATGGGCATGTTTTGTGCGTCGTCAGCCTATTCGGTATACCGAAAGGGTGCAGACCACCCTACTATTTTCATTTTGGTCACTGGCCAACGTGTTGAGGGAATCAGTATACCGAAAGGGTTCCGACCCCTCTGTGTTTTTATTTTTGGGCTATTGCCCAAGGTACCGAGGGAATTTGGTATACCGAAGGTGTGCCGAATTTCCCAGCGGCAGTCCATTCAGCAGCCTCAGCGAAGACTTAGGGTATATCGATTTTTTTTTTATTTGCTCCGATTGTGATGAAATTTTGCAACCATGTGTAATATACCTAAATTAGACTATGTGTGGTGTTGGAATTCAATTTTATTGAATATTTTTCATATGTGACTTATTAAGGAAGATTTTCTATGTTTGCCCAAGGGGTGAAATTCTGATTTAAATTGTTTTTACTCCATAACTCATTGTGATCATGTTTGATATTTCAAAATACATCTGCTCATGTACACAAACTACTTGATTAGTTGGTGTGCACAATTCACGTGCACATCATATGCCTATGAAGCATAATGACCGTGGATTGGGTCCAATGCCTTGATTTGATCCCATAATTCTACATTGCTGGAATTTATGGATATAATGAGTGTTATTATAATTTAGGAATTATAATATTGGTGAGAAAGTTTCGGATGGATAACCTTTGTATGTGTTGAGGGAGTAGCAATCCCAATAGACCAATCTTTATTTCTATCTTATTGACAGATGATCGAGTGAAATTATGTTAGTAAATCGACTAATATATGGTTCACAAGGAACAATTCACACTAGTAAAGCCCTAGGAGTTGTCCCCATGATCAAAACTAAGTGAGAAAATTATGCCCTCTAGGTCGGAGCCCATAGAAACTATGATGAGCACATTAAATAATCTATTATCATAGCCATGTATTTGGGGGATGGAATTCACATTGGTGGGACATCTTGGGTAGTTGAGATTCGATTGGGGGTGGAACATACAGTACTCGAATGCCAAATAGCATGCATATTACATTCATATGATTGTACTTAGATCACATGTGGTGATTATATATGTTTAGGTGCACAGCATGCGTTGCATTCGTTAATAATTGAACCGGCATATCATATTGCATTTATACATTATATCATATCATTATTTGCATACTAATATTATGTTTTTGTCTATGGAATACCATTGAAGAGTGGCATTGTCACGCCCCAGATTCTGTAGCATGAATCCCTAGGCAGGATGGCACGGATCTCAAGGTGAGACCTTCGAGATCCATTTCTGGACCACAGATTTTCATATCATTACCAAGACTAAAAGATGAAATAAAATATGATTTATTCATCAACAGAGTTGTGGAAGCTTAAATACAATAATCAATTAAAATAAACTAATCTACGGCTTCAGAAGAGCCCTATTACAAATCCATACTAAATAGGTTCATTCACATGACAAAGTAAATAGGGAAAAATAAATCCCCAGCTAAATAGGTCCTCGACCTCCGTGCAACTAACTCAACCTGCAACATAAAAGTTACGTGAGCTTGGAATGGCCAGTAAGCATGGTTCTGTCACCCATCTTCATTATTACATATGATATAAAAAATAATCGATTAAACAACATGGAATACGAGGAAAGTATATAACAGTTTAATGAAATATGAGTATAATGCGTTTATGTCAATCAAATGCCCTAATGGATGCTCAACCAAGAATACAATGCAATGTTATGGAAATGTCTAAGTTTACGTGTTATGTTAAGTGTTATGGAGACCGGCTTAAAGAGTGTGTCAAGTGTGGCTAGTACACGCCATGGGCAACAAAGTAGGTTTCTCACTTCCTTTGATCCCAACTCATAGCGCCATTAAGTCCGAACAACACTAACATCCAAACCCTTAAAACTCTCCCAAATAATGGTCTGAACAAATAACCATAGGTTCCCAAATGAAATTCCAGAATTCAGGCTCAGTTTGCATTTTTCAGCAGCCTCTTTGGTTGACCGAAATCCTTACCGATCTCACTCGGTAGTCTTCTCAGTTGACCGAGAACCCTACTGAGTTTCAAAGTGCCTCTCGGCAGACCATTCGGTTGATCGAAGGTCTACCGAATCTCAGAGTCAATTTTCTTTGATTCTGTAAAGGCTACCGAAACAGTTTCGGTATGCCGAAGGGTCCACCGAGTCTCAGGGTTATTCAATATCAACACTGTAAAGTCTATCACGACTTTTCGATAGACCGAAAAGTCCACCGAAGGCTGCTTCGGTAAACCGAGACCCTACCGAAAGGTTTACCGGATGCCTAAATTAGGTAATCCAAACACCAAACTTTCTGGGTTTATAACTGACATTACTTCATATGATCAATCACATTGAAACAACATTAAAATCATACTAAATATAACCTAGAGTTCATGGATTTCATATAGCATTTTTCGGAAAGTAGTAAATCAACCATGCAATAGGAATGGATTGAATTCAGTCATGGAAACCAAAATGAATCACATACGATAACAGAGATTATACAAAATAAACTACTTACTTTTCTCAAATAGAATTAAAGCAGAAAATGTTGAACTTCTGGTAAGATTTCTCCTCTATCCTTCTCTTGCTATCATCTCTTTCTACTCTTCTTCTTCTCTGAAATGTGTTCTAGGTTCAGTCTTCTTCTTTAAACTCTACTCTCACTCTCGGTTTCTCTCTTAGCCTTCAAGCACGATAGCCGTTTTTCAAATGTAGGAAACAACGAATGGGTTAGAGAAATAGGTAGGCGTCTCCCTAATTTCTCTCCCATTAACACCACATCCAAGGACACGTCAAGAAGACCAGTTCAACGCACAGTTCGTGCGTTTGAACAATGGGGTCAAATTGTAAATTACTAATTCTACCCCATTAATGATTTAATTACACTTTGCCCCTAATTCTAAAAGTCAAGTTGAATATAACCCCTTATGTCTAATTAAATTATCAAACCATATAAGCACATGCCAATTAAATATTAAATTAAATGCAATAATTAGAGAGGGAAATTCCCTTAATGGGTTTAGATCAGTACATGCATTGTCCATACTTCAATCTTAAATACTATTTTGATTTGTTTACTTACAAGCTAAGTGTAGCTTACACTTTCGAGCCACCATATTTTATGATCTATAAATGAGGGACATCAGGACTATGATCATCAAGAAAGAGGACAAGGCTATGATGATGACTTTAGTTATAATTAGGACATTGTTTGATGATTTCAATATAATTTGTAGTAGGATTAGTTGGTTTTATGTTTTTAATTGATTTTAATTAGATAGGATCAGATTGAGTAATTTATAGGTTTTAATTGAAGCATGAGACTAGGAGTAGTTTATTTTCACTGTTTTGATGTGCTGTAATGTATTATTTTAATGATATTTATTTTTCAGAATTTATAATTATCTTAATTGATTCCATGTGTTTGGCAATGTATTGACTACCACTCCCATGTGGAATGGGGTGAGAGTCATATTTTAAATCTTATTGGGACTCCACTGAGATCTCAAAGGTTTGGGATGTGACATGTGTATAACCTACTACTTAAATGTGTGTAACCAATTCCTAAAACATATGTAACCTAATCCTTAAATGTGGGTAATCACGTCCTAAAATGGGTCTAACCTAGGCATTAAATGTGAGTAACCTATCATAAAATGTGTGTAACTTAGTCCTTAAATGTGTGTAACCTAATACTTAAATGTTTGTAACCTAGCTCAAAAATGCATGTAACCTAATCCAAAAATTTGAGTAACCTAATCCTTAAATGTGTGTAACCTAGTCGTAAAATACGTGTAACCTAGTTCTAAAATGCGTGTATCCTAGTCCTAAAATTTGCGTAATCTTGTGCTTACACCCTTTAATGCTTAGGTTACATACACCCTTTAAATATGCGTAACCTAATCAAAAAATGTGTGTAACCAAGTCCTAAAATGTGTGTAGCCTAGTGCTTAAATGTGTGTAACCTAAGGCATTAAAGGATGTAAGCACTAGGTAACACATATTTTAGGACTAGTTTATAGACATTTAAGAACTAGGTAACCTAGTCTTTAAATATGTGTAACCTAACGCATTAAAGGGTGTAAGCACTAGGTTACATACATTTTAGGACTAGTTTACATACATTTAAGAACTAGTTAACTTAGTCTTTAAATGTGTGTAACTAAGTCCTAAAATGTGTGTAACTTAGTTCTTAAATACGTGTATCTTAATCCTAAAATGTGTGTAACCAAGTGCTTACACTCTTTAATGCTTAGGTTACATCCACCTTTTAAATGTGTGTAACCTAGTCCGAAAATTTGTTTAACCTTTTGCTTAAATGACTGCAACCTAGTTTAAAAATGTGTGTAACCTAGTGCTTATATGTGTATAACCTAAGGCATTAAAGGGTGTAAGTTCTAGGTTACACACATATTAGAACTTGGTCATACGCATTTAAAAACAAGGTTACAAACATTTAAGGACTAGGTTAAGCACATTTAAGCACTAGGTTATACACATTTTAGGATTATGTTACACACATTTTAGGACTAGGTTACACATATTTAAGCAATAGGTTACATGCATTTTAGGACTTGGTTACACATATTTTAAGACTAAATAAAAGACATTTAAGCACAAGGTTAAACCCTTTAATGCCTTATGTTACATACATTTAAGCACTAGGTTACACACATTTAGGACTAGGTTACACACATTTAAGGATTACGTTACAACCATTTAAGGATTAGATTATACACATTTAAGGATTAGATTACACACATTTTATACACATTTAAGGAGTAGGTTACACACATTTTCGGACTAGGTTATACACATTTACGGATTAGGTTGCACAAATTTAAGGATTAAGTTACATGCAATTAAGGACTAGGATACACACAATTTAGAAATAGGTAACACACATTTAAGCACTAGGTTACTCACATTTAAGGACTAGGTCACACACATTTTAGGACTAGGATACATAAATTTGATCACTAGGGTACACACACTTAAGGACAAGGTTACACACATTTTAGGACTAGGTTACAAACAATTAAGCACTAGGTTGCACACATTTAAGGACTATGTTAATGGCATTTTAGGACTAGGTTAAACACATTTAAGCACTAGGTTATACATATTCAAGCACTAGCTTACACATTTAAGAACCAGGTTACATACATTTTAGGACTAGTTTACACACATTTAAGCATTAGGTTACACAAATTTAAGGACTAGGTTACAATCATTTAAGAACTAGTTTACACACATTTAAGCATTAGGTTGCACACATTTAAACAACTGGTAACACACAATTCAGGACTAGGTTACACACATTTATCTAGTACACACATTTTTTTACTAGGTTAGACACATTTAAGCACTAGGTTACATACATTCTAGGATTAGGTTATACATATTTAAGCACTAGGTTTCACATATTTAAAGACTAAGTTACACAAACTTAAGGTCTAGGTTACACACATTTCAGCACTAGGTTACACAAATTCAAGGACTATGTTACACACATTTAAGCACAAGGTTGCACACATTTAAGGATAAAGTTAGCCACATTTAAGCACTAGGTTACACACATTATAGGACTAGGTTACTCACATTTCAAGACTAGGTTACACACATTTAAGCACTAGGTTTAACACATTTAAGGATTAGGTTACATGCATGTAAGGACTAGGTTACGTACAATTAAGGATTATGTTACATAAATTTAAGCACTAGATTACACACATTTAAGGACTAGGTTACACATATTTAAGCATTAGGTTACACATATTTAAGGAATATGTTATACAAATTTAAGGAGTAGGTTACACACATTTAAGCACTAGGGTACACACATTTAAGGACTAGGTTACACAATTAAGCCATAAGAGGTTACACACATTTAAGCACTATATTAATGAGAGATGCATTAAATTGGCCGTTACAATAGACATTAATTCAACTGTTATGTCGATTAATGTGGTTGTTACAATGTTAATGAAGGGAATTAATACATTGCTGTTACAAGTGAGAAGAATGGTGATACTTGTCACTAAGGGTGCAACTCGGTTCGGTTTGGTTTGGGTTGACCTCAACCCAAGACCAAACCAAAATGTAATACGACCAACCCAAACTGAACCAAACCGAATTCCAAGCCGAATCGGAAAACCCATAACCAAACCAAATTAAATTAAAATAACCGAAACCCAAACCGAACCAAACCGAATTCAATTCAGTTTGGTTTGGTTCGGGTTGGATTAGAGGTGGCAATGGGTCGGGTTGTAAACGGGTTGGGGCTTAAACGGGTTGGGTTAGGTTCGGCCCATTTACTAACGGGTCAGGAAAACATGGACCCAAACCCAACCCACCCATAAACGGGTTGAAACCGCCAACCTGTTTAAATTTAAATAATTATTTAATTAATTAATTAAATTTTAAAATAATTAAATAATAAATCATTCACTTCACCTATTTAACATTATATTTTTAATAAATATTGTAAAAAAATCTATTTAACATTAAAAACATATTTTAACCTATGAAAAAAAATTAGTAAAATACTAAATTAAAGAGGAAAAAAAAAACTACATTAAACGGGTCAACACGGGTTAGGCAGGTTGCGTGGGGTTTGACCCATTTACCAATGGGTCGACAAAACCTAAACCCAAACCCAATCCATTTAATAAACGGGTCAATCCTAACCCGTTTAGTCAGGTTGGGTCATACATTGCCAGTTCTAGGTTGGATTGAGTAATCTGCATTAAATAGAAGAAAAAAAAACACACCGGAGGTGAATGTTGGACAGAGGTCGGAAGGGAGAAGGAGAATGCACTTGCCTTTTTATTTTTTCTGCTCATAGGCCTTTCTCACAACCAACGTTTCAGATTTTGAAGACGACGTCGACGCCGGAGGTGAATGTTGGATGGAGGTCGGGAGGGAGAAGGAGAACGCACTTAGCCTTTTTTCTGCTCACAGGCTTCTCTCACAACCATTGTTTCAGATTCTGAAGACGACGTCGATGCCGGAAGTAAATGTTAGACGGAGGTCAAGAGGGAGAAGGAGAACGCACTTAGCCTTTTTTCTGCTCACAGGCCTCTCTCACAATCAACGTTTCAGATTCTGAAGACAATGTCGACACCGGAGGTGAATGTTTGGACGGAGGTCGGGAGGGAGAAGGAGAACACAGTCACGCACTTGCCTTTTTTTTTTTGTGCTCACAGGCCTCTCTCCACTCACAACCAACATTTCAGATTCTCATTCATTATACTGTGTTTGTTTAGCGTCAAAGTGTGTCAAAGGAAAAAGAAAGAAGTGAAAAGAAAGGGAAAATAATGTGAAAAGAAAGTGAAAGTAAGTTTCTTGTTGCTGTTTGGTTGTTGCAGGAAAATTGAATGATTCTGAAAGAAAATCCTTCATAACGTGTTTAGTTAGCGAGAAAGTCATAAGAATCCTAAACACAATTTCCTATTATACCCTTCTAATATAAATCATATTTATGCTATG
>JAUPMG010242266.1:0-22938 GCA_031762675.1 Pachysandra terminalis
GCAACGTCGCCTCTTGAAAGACAAGCATTCACCTTTTCGGGAATAGACACATTCCCTTGATAGAATCTTTTTTAAAAGAAAAAAACACAAAAATATTCGAATTTTAAAATATGAAAAGTAACTTTGGCACAAAGCATGATTTTATTGAACTATGCATATTGGGGTCATGTCTTTCTTTGTCGTCTGTCGCTCGCGACTCCGACAAAGAGGGTCAGCGGTAGACACCCCAATTTGCACTGACGTGCAGGTTTTCTTGTCTTTGCAGCTCCTGGACGACTTGGCTTGAGATATCTACAGTCCTGAATCATCTCTAACGTCCCTTTTTTGTGTGTAAAATTCCTCAAAAACCCTTAAAATTATCAAAATGACCTTTTCACCCCCAACTCTATGTTTGATCAAAACCGATAATTTTTTAAATTCAAAACAATTTTTCAACTTCCAATTCGAATTCTATACGTCATAAGCTTCGAAACGACTATAAAATCGTTAAAATCCGAGTTTGGAGGGTCGATGGGCATTTTTGTAATTTTGAGTTTTTGCCAGATGACAATGATGGTAAGGTGACGTGGCGAGCAATCTCACCACGCGTACACAAAAATCTCTCTTCCCTTTCCTTTCTCTCATTCTTTCCTTTCTCCTTTCTTCCTTTCTCTCTTTCTTTCCTTTATTCTTTCCTTCCTTTCTCACTTACCTTTCCTTTATCTTTTCCTTCCTTTCTCTCTTCCTTTTTCTTTCCTTTCTCTATCTTTCCCTCCTCTTCTATTTAAGAGAGCAGAACGAAGAAGAAGGAGGGAGAAGACCTGACCTCCTCCCTTGTCCCAAATCACCACGAGCCCGCTGACGAATTGGCTTGTCTTCCCCGAGCACTCCCTCTCCCAAGTTCTCTCCAAGCAACAAACCAAAACCCCAACTCCATTTTCTTCAACCACTCGTTAGCGGCGGCAGTGGTGAATCAAACCGAACTCCGATCGGAATACGGTGACCCCCTTTATCTCCGGCTTCCCCTTTAATATCGGCGCCTCCATTGAATTCGGTGACAACCTGAGCAAACCTTTCTTTTAGCCCGCTCCGTCCAACTCTTCTTCTCCATTCAAGCCTACATTCCGGCCAACATCATTAAAACCCAAGTTCCAGCAACCACCTGAATCCTTTTCCTTCTTCCTCTTCTTCCCACCTGAAAAACTTGCAACTCCTCCCTTCTCTCAACCTTCATCTTCTTCCTTCCGATCTCCACCCCTCTCTCATTCATCTCAGTCTCCACTCCACACCATCTGCAATGTTCCATTCACTCCGGCAACCACCCGCAGCCACCATCTCCGATCGAACGAATCCCATATCCGTACCTCTGTTCTGCTCCCGCACTTTCCTCTGTTCCAACATCCACCAACCCAGAAAAATCAGCTTTTCCGCCTGCTCTCCTCTCTCTTCCGCTCCCTCTCTTGGCTATCCTCTCCCTCCGCCCTGCTCATCGCCTCTCTCTCTTTCTCCTTCCTCTTCCCTTCTACCCTTCTTCTTCTTCTTTCTCCTTCCCCTGTCTGTATTCTTCTCTTGTAGAAAACGAAAAACCAGAAAATTATATTACAAAATCCCACCCCACAGAATCCAAAAATAACGAAAATCCCCCTGAACCAAACCGAACCAAACCCAAATCAAAACCGAACCCGAGTCGTTTTAACAAACCCAAATCAAAACCCTTGAGCCAAACCCAATCGAACCCAACCTGACTCGAACCACTGAACTTGAACCAGAACCTAACTCCCTAAACCAAAACCCCTAAATCGAACCAGCCAAACCCGAACCCTTAACTGGCCAACCAATAAGACCCAACCCAAAACCAGAAAATCCAAACCGACCCTAAGGACTTGTTTGGCTGAAACTAAAAAAACAAAAGGTGATTAGTTCTAAATCTGAAGCCTAACACTCTAGCCGCCTTTCAAACCGAGTTTGCTGAGGAGCTCAAAGAAGAGGAACACACATCTAAGGTAAGGAGCATTGCTAGAGGTATATTTTCTTTATTTTTATTTTTTAACATGTAATTACTAGAATTGAAATCATGTAATGAATAAAATTTCTTTTGTGAATGAAATTACTTTTTTTTTTATGTTATTTTGAGGTTCTAATTCATCAGATATATTTTATTTTATGTTTCGGTTGTTAAAATGTAGATTTATCTTGTTATCATTTTAGGATTAATTTCATCATTTTAAACCATTTTTAGCATTTTCCAAGAATGTAGTTAATTTATTTTATTTTTTAAATTTTCTTTAATTAGCCAAATAATCTTGAACTTGGTAAACGGTTGAACCAGGAGTAGATGAGTACCTAACACCTTCCCATCCCTCAAATAAACCCCCTTACCTTAATTTTTGGTTAGAGCACTTAAAAATTGTACATTTTGGTCTATTTTGCAATAAACCGATATAATCTGGGTGACGATTCACACCCAAACTCTATGAATGGTGGCGACTCCAAAACATCCCGATCAACCTAGGGTCAACCCGACCTGGGGGTGATCACAGTCACCAAGGACCTCACACAAAACATAAATAATTAACACTCTACGCATACTCATACTATTAATGTCTCAAGCATACTCATGTTGCACCTACACCACTCATCATACCCTATTCTTTAATGTTCAATTCAATCTTAGTCATATCATATAAATTTTAATCACTACAAGAAGTATATTTTATTCACTTATGTTTTCATTATTTATTCCTTTATTTGTATACCTATCTAATTCC
Source organism: Pachysandra terminalis (assembly GCA_031762675.1). Taxonomy (NCBI): domain Eukaryota; kingdom Viridiplantae; phylum Streptophyta; class Magnoliopsida; order Buxales; family Buxaceae; genus Pachysandra; species Pachysandra terminalis. Next base: position 2,748 of record JAUPMG010242266.1, read on the forward strand.
TCTTTATTTTTAAGGAATTTGATTCAATGCATTTGCAACTGCATTGTCTCCAATTTCTGGAAATTAATTTTTTTTAGTTTCATAATTAATTGTATAGTCATATCAATCAACTGATTTTATGTCTTTGATTATCATGTCTTCTAAAAACAAGGTAATCTAATATACTAATCATAGTTTCATCTTTATAATGCACTTCTAGACTTTTTAGAAGTAGTGGTACCCCTACCCCGAATTGTCTATCCAGTATTATCGATAAAGATATACGCCAATGCAACCCTACTCGTGATCAAGCAGTTCACACATAATACTTAGCAAGAAGCTTATAATTCTATAAGTAGAATTCCTATTCCAACATGCCACTAAGCTTAAAGTTTGATAGTTCTATATCAGTATACTCACACGTATCGCATGTAAGCATAGAAGGCACGCCACTCGGAAATAATCATACAATGTCAAAACATTGCAAGAAGCACTTAACACACAATTTAAAGCATTTCACAAGGAGTACGCATTATAGAACAATCACTGCATTCACAAAATTCAGCAAACCAATCAGGTTATACTCACTACAAAATCTCATGTGATTCCTAAGTTTACATGTCTCTATGTTTCTTTCTAGATCTTACTAACTTGATGGCCTCTAAATCTCTAACCTAGAGCAGTTATAATAAGTAAACACACAATCATATTTAAGCGAAAGGTATACCATTGCTGTACTTACACCATACCAAAAATTTACACGAAGTCACTCATCACAGATTCATAGAAGTGAATTCTATCTTAACAAGTTTCTATATTATTGTCCTAGGGTCTCACTATACTCTTGTATAGAATCTACCTTTATTACTCACAACAATCACCAAAGTAACTATCACAGTTTACTACATAACTAATATTCAACATTTATTTCAATGTAGTTCATACTAGTCATACAATTCATAAGAGACACTTAGTTCAAACAGTCCACATAAAGCACTCCAAATACTTTTTATAAACATCTTCAAGTAAACATACCACATTAATTATTTATATACTATACCAAAGTATATTTCACACAATTCACAAATGTGGCTCCTAGTTTCACATGTTTCTAGGCTTTCATCCTAGGTTTTCAACAAACCCAAGACTTCCCAAAGCCAAGACAACTTAAACCTAGAACTCTGATACCACATCTGTCACACCCCAAATCCGAGATATAGGATCTCGAGGATTCCAAGGAACTGACCTTTGGATCCACCACGTGGAAATGGATAACCAGCCATATAATCAACCGAATCCTGGTTGAATCAAAGTCTCAACAATATAAAATCAACAGCGGAAGTCTCATTTAAATAAAACCAAACCATAGCCCAACTAAAAGTATGTTGAGCTAACAACCCACAAATAAAGTAAACATAATATCTATTATATTTCTGCCCACATGTGGTCAAACCAAATAAAAACTTAAATAAAAGTAAAGTCTCAGAGCAAAACAACTCAAAAGCAAATTCTTCTCAAACGCCAAGTCTCCTCTCCAGCCGGCAAGGATTAGACGAACTGATTTCCAGTAGAGATAAGGGTCCGCTGAAGCCTAGTAGAGAAAGCCAACGAAACTACAATATCTACTTTTATACATGCATAACAATACACTTGATTCATGCATTTCAATTCATCATATAATATCACAGTCATATGTGTGTTAAACATATCATCATACTAAATCTCACATACTAGCATGTATACTACAATCATCATATGAAACCTCTATTCACATGAAACCATACAGTATCATGTCATAACAAGTCAATAATTCACAAATCCCATAGTTCCACAATGTCAGCACTACCCACATGATGCCATCATGTTTAAATAGATTCTATATGGTACCAACATGTTCCAAAACAAAACATACATACATGAATACACATGGTCCCACCATGCTACACAACAACAAATATCACAACACTCACATAGTCACACTATGGTCCACAACAAACACCACATGGTGCCATCATGCTACAGCCAATCAACCACAAAAACACATATCACATGTCATACACATAGTCTCACTATGTTGCAAACAAACACTACATGGTCCTACCATGCTACAACCAATAAACCACATAAACACATATCACATATCGAATAGTCTCACTATGTAACAAACCAACACCACATGGTCCAACCATGGTATGGACAATCAACCACATGGTCCCACCATGCTACGACCAAACAATCACAAGGTCTCACCTTGCTACGGCCAATCAACTACAAGGTCCCAACTTGCTAGGACCAATGCGACCTAATAACAATCAAGACAACCAAGTCAAAATGATAAAGCACCATAGTCACCTCAAACAATATGTGCAATGCAATGCAATTGTATGATGCAATCATGAAGTGAGATGAAATGTAATGCAATGCGGGTGTGATCAAGCCTAGCCCAATCATGTGTTCAATCCAACTCATGACCATACGACCATCCTTTTGGGGACATGCACCCACGGTAGAAACCATCATTCCTATTCCTTAAGAGACTTTCACTCGCGGTGGAATACACCAGTAACTAGCCATTCTTTTAGGGGCTTTCACCCATAGAGGAAGCCACCAGTACCATTCCTTTAGGGACTTGCACCAACGATGAAAACACACCTGTATCAGTAACCCATTCTTTTAGGGACTTGCACCCACTATGGAAAGCCACCATTCTTATTCCTTAAGAGACTTGCACTCATGATGAAATAGACTTGTATACTCACATTCCGTTTATGGACTTGCACCCATGGTGGAAGCTTACCTGTAACCAGACCTTTCCTTTAGGAACTTGCACCCATGGTGGAAATGCACATGTACAAACCTTTTCTTTAGGAACTTTCATCCAAGGTGGAATACTCCCATACCATGCCTTTCCTTTAGGGACTTTCACCCATGGTGGAAGCACACCCGTTCATGATTACAATTCAAGTCATTCAATCATTCAAACACAAACAACATTCACAATCATGGATACTCACAGTACCCTCATACAATATACAACCACTATCATCACAGCCAATCATAAGTCAAATTTAAGTCAAGCATAAGTCAACATTGGATGCCATAAGCACCACTCAACCAATCACATCCTACGTAACTATTTCTAATCATTCTGAACCTATCTTGGAGTCATATAATCACATTCAATTCATTAGAGTCGATGTCACCTCATATTTCATCCAAAACAATCCGATATTCCTGAATTTAGGACCTTCCTCTATACTTTTCAAGATTCGACCAGATCTACATCTTTTGCACACAAACAAATTATGTAGGCATGTGTACAACTCACTTGGGGATCTTCCAGATTAGTCTATTGGGATGATTAGTCCCTCAACACATATAATACTATAAACATAATCCACCCAGAACTTCCTCACCAATATAAATAGCATGAAAACACTCATTATGTCATAATATCCAACACATGGATTTATGGGGTATAGTCAAGGCATTAGACCAATCCTAGGTCATTAAGCAAAATAGGCATGTGTTGTGCAAGTGTAGTGTAGGTGCACATTAACTAAGCATACAATAAGTGTAAAATGTGTAATAAGATTAATAAACAAGAATATAAGCATATCAAAATATCACATGTCTACCCATATAGCAAAGGGTCCATAAAGAAGCAAGTATATGAAATAATTATAATTTATCAAATCTAATATCAAAATCAGTATAATTAGGTCAAAGTAAGCATGCATGTGAAGTTTCATAACAATTGGAGCACTTTGGGAGTTTTATTGGTGTTCTTAGAGGGTTTTTGGGTTCCTGGCAGATGAACAGGCTCGGCGTATTCTTGGTACGCCTAGTTGGTTCTTGGTGAACAAACCAGTGTTTTGATAGTTTTGATGTATTTCTAGTAATTTGACCATTACTTTATGTATAATTATCTGAATCACCTCAAACTTGTTTTGTCGGAATCTTAACTCAAAGTGGGATCTAGGAAAAATATCAAATGAAATATATAAAATTATTAGGATAGCTCCTTTAATCGATGAACACAAAATTTGACAGATTTCTGGGTTTCTGGTATTGACACAAGGTCAGAAAATAAATCATAACTTAGTCAATTCTCAATGAAATCAGTTCAAACTTATTGTGTTGCATTTCTAATGAATAGGGGTGTCTTAGAAAAATATAAAATAAATTATATAAATACATACATAGGTGTAGTAATCGAAATTTTAGATCTGGATAAGTTTCCAGATTAGGGATAAGGTAGAAAAGCATAAAAGATAAAGATTTTGAGGCTGTGTTATGTCATAATCATTGAGTAAGACCTAGACACCTAGTTCACCTAAAAAATAGAGCTTAATCCGATTACTTACCTTGGGATTACTTACTGAATCTTCTTTTTCCTCTTCTTAGTTCAAGTTCTGAAGTTCTTCTCTCTCTCTCTCTCTCTCTCTCTCTCTCTCTCTTTTGGAATATGACCCATACATCCATCCCTTGGTGTTTTTATATGTTTCCGATAGTTCCTATTTAGTCTAGGAGTTGTTCTCGAAGTTGGATTATGTTTTAGTTTACAAACCTTAGATTAGATTAGTTTAATGCTAGCCTTTCGATTAAAGTGTCTTCCTATTTAGATTTTAACTCTCTTCTTTTAATTCTAAGCTTCTAGATGAATTGTTCCTATGAAATCCTAACCGTTAGATTAGTTTAGTTCAACTATAGCCTTTAGATCTAGATTCCTAGTTGTAGTTGAACTAGTCTTTAATTATCTATTAAAATGGAATCCTAATTAAGTTATAACTATTATTAATCCATATTAAATCTAAGCCATTAATTTAAGTTAAAAGTTCCTACAATATCCTAGACACATATTATAACTTAAAGAGTTATAATTGTGTGTGAAGCTCTTTAGTTTCCTATAGTGCAACCCACCAATCAGAAACAGTCAAAGTCAAATGTGTAACTAAATTAATTAAATTTTAAATTAACCCCTATACTTTTATAATTAATTACATTAACTCCTATTCTTATATTAATCACAATTTAGTCTTATATTTTGTTTGGGTTATTACACCAACTCTATCCATAACTTCCTAATTCAAATCAATCAAGGAAATGTCTAAACTACCCCTAGTGAATCAGTTCAAGGTCACCTCCATCCCCTTATCGTACATGTCCAAATCAAACCCTAACATCCATAAGGTTTTGAAAATAACTTAAGTGACCGCATTAATTCTGATATTCCACAATGGACCCTGTAATTTTAGAAATTACTATTTCTACTAATTCCAATTGTTTAGATACACAAACCAATATAATCTTTCCAAAGGGATTCATTTGTAATGATAATTAAATTATATTAATTACAATTTAAAGACACGGGTCACTACACGATGTAACCTCTCTTTCAGGAGAAAGTGTTACGACGTCTACATTGCCTTCTCCTTTGACAGTAGAACCATCAAACTGAAGAGTCCAAGATTCGAAATCAGTAATGGCTGCTACTTCAAAGATTTCTTCTACTTCATTTTCAAGGATAAGGGTATCGCTTGAAAAAGTAGCCAACAAGTCAGTCATAGCTTGACTTCTTATCCTTGTGGGGGTGGTGCTTGACAGATCATATTCTGACAGGAGTAATAGCCATTTGGCATTCCTTCTTGAGAAAACTGGTGAAGATAGTAAAAATCGAGTGGGATTCGACTTAGTCATTAATTCGACCTCATGAGCTAGCAGATAATGACGGAACTTTTGAGTGGCGTGTATAAGCGCCAATGGCATGTTCATATGCCGACAGGTATAGCCTCATTTTTCTTCCTTCTATCGGTGTGGACATGGTAATGAAATTAGTTATGTCTAACTTTAATCTTTCAAAAGCTTCATCACATTCCTTTGTCCATACAACCTTCACTTTTGTCTTCAGTAGTGGCATCATTGGGTGGATTTTACTCACCAAACCAGGGACGAACCATCTCAAATAGGAATCTTTTTCCTAGGAAGCTTTTCAGTTCATTCTGATTCTTAAGAGTCTTCTTTAGGCTGATCGATATCAATTACTCGGCTGTGAACCATGAATCCTAAGAATTTCCCGGATGATACCCCAAAAGCGCACTTCATAGGGTTCATTTTCAATTTGAATCACCTGCATCTTTCAAACACTTTTTTTTAGTGTGTTTAGATGATGGCTCCGCTATTTTGTTTTTACCACCAGATCATCGACATAGTCTTCCACTTCTTTATGCATCATGTCATGAAATATAGCAATCACCGCTCGTTGGTCAGTGGCACTGGGGTTTATTAGGTTGAAGGGCATGACTATGTAATGAAAGTTGCCTATAGGTGTCTGGAACACTTTTTTCTCTGCATCCTTAGTCGCCATCGTGATTTGATCATAGCAGCTATATCCATCCATGAAGAAGAACATCCCATTACCTGTAGTAGAATCAATCAAAACATCCATGTTAGGTAAGGGAAAGTCATCTTTAGGACAAGCCTTATTCAGATCTCTAAAGTCCATGCAGCGACGTATTTGCCCGTTCTTCTTCTTGACCTGGCATAATGTTGTCTAGCCAAGTTGGATACTGAATAGGCTTTATGAATCCCGCAACTAATAGCTTTTGTACTTCTTCTTTGATTTTCAGTTCTATCTCTGGATTGAATACTCTTGGCGCTTACTTGATCGATTTGACATCAGGATCCATGTTTAGCTTATGGACCAAAAAATTCGGATCCAACCCAAGCATCTCTGAGTATTCCCATGCGAAAACATCCTTGTACTTGCGCAAGAGTGCTAGTAATTCAGCCCTTGCTTTTGCACTTAATCCTTTGCTAATGAGGATGTTTCTCGCAATTTCTCCTTTGTTGGCGACGTTAAATTCCTCCATTATTTCCGCCACTGCTTTCGATCCATCTTGTAAGATTTCGGGAGCTTCGGTCGTGTTTGTCCAAGCTTCTTCTACCATGAGATATGACGGTACTATATGATCTTCTTTATGTTTTGGATTCATCGCGAGATGCTTCTCGTTAGACTCCTTGCACCGTCATAAGTGGTAGAAGAAACTCCCATCATCTCGTTGTACCCTAATACATCTGGCTTCTAGCTTTTTTACATCTTTCTTGTTTCTTCGTTTGTGTGAAGATTCTCCTGTTTCTCTTCCGGCTATCAAATCCTCACATTTGGGAAAGAATTTTCCTAACAGGGGCTACTTGAGTTTCATCATCAACAGCTATCTTGTCGAAAAAGACAGCTTCCGCATAGTGGATTTCCTTACGATCAGAAGGATCTAAAGTCACTTTTACCTTTATCTTCTTCCCACGCCATCTATCTTTCGATCATTAATTGTAAGTAGAAGGTACAGCTTTATATATGTCATGCCCCGAATCTCGATACTCGAATCCCTAGGTGGGTGGCACGGATCATGAGGTGAGACCTTCGGGTTCCCAACCATGGAACGCGGCTCACAACAACAATCCATAATAAAAGTACCCATTACTTGTATAAAACAATCAGAGTGCGGAAGACAAACTATATTAATCGAGACTTGGCTTCAGATGAGCGGACAATCTATAAATCAATTAACAAATAAGCAACCCTAATACATTGGTTCTCTTTAGAAAACATAAAATAATCCAAACAGCATCAGGTCCACGCTATCATCCAATCTCCCTTTACCTACAACATGAAACGTTGCAGTGATCTTGGAATGTCCATTTAAGATACAATTCCGACAACCATTCTCATGGAACAACGTTAGTCCAAACAACATACAACATCATGGTAATTATCATACAATCACAAGCTATCTCACTATCATGTCAACTCCTAGCATTATAATCATATTCTATCATAGCCACTATATCATATTAATTCATCACCATAGCACAACATAATCATATATTTGGGTACAAACATACAACAATTCTTATATCTCTACAATACCAACATGTAGTACACTCTGCAATACCAACCACTCCATGAACACCTGCTCCATTATGTCAGCAAGTCAATAATAACAATGAGTCCACAACTATAATGTCAGCAAGTTAATAGCTATAATACCAAAAATATTATCAAGTCTAATGTCAACAAGTCACAATTCAATATCCATAACATCTAGAATATCCACAAGGCAAGATTCATACCAGGCCAATAAGTCAATACCATCAACTCCACGATACCGCAATCAAATGCATCCATATGAATGATGAGTAATGAATGACGAATAAACAAAACATGATGAATGAAGCACGATATTATGAATGCAAGATGAATGTAGCCATCAAGTCGAATCACTCCTCCACAACCAGCTCCCCCAATGCTCCACAACAATACCACAAGATCCAACTACTCCACAACAACAATCTCCACCCCGATTCACGACCTTACGGTCAATTCAAGTATCCCACATGTACAGCGTGGTTTTGTAGGACTTGCAACCTGTCGGGCTCAATTCCAGTAACTCTTTCTAACCTTTCTAGAAATTAACACCCAATGACGGTCATCCATAACATTTTCTGGGAATTATCACCCAAGGATGGTCTTTCATAACTATTCTGAGAATTTGCACCCAAGGATTAGTCTTCCATAACTATTCTGGGAATTCACACCCAAGGATTAGTCATCCATAACAACAATTACATCTCCAACATATCATTACCAAGAACCCATCTCTTTAATCCGTCGCCGCCCGAGCCATCGAATGAACCAGTAGGATTGCCAGCGATAAGGTTCTTCGGAAGCTACCCGTGCGCCCATACACACGAGTAATGCTTGGAACAACATCACAAGCTTCCTTTCCAACAATCAGTCGGATCTCCGGTGATAACCCCCGTTTAGAAGCTGCCCGGGCGTCCATACACCCGAACAATCCTTAGAAAGCTATCACAGGATTCCTTTTCAAGGCAACAATTATGATAATTATATGCTAGCACAACAATCAAGCACTTCATACTCATATCACAACCTCCAATTATATGTAATTTGCAATCCTAAGTCAAGTGGTCAAGTCCCCAAGTCAATGGGTTCAAAAATATCTAAAACAATCATTATCTATGACTTTTCTCTTGTGTTCGACAGGGTGGTCGGTGGACCTAAGCCTGCCGAATAGAAAAATGGCCTAAAATGTTCTCTTGGTCGGCAGGGTAGTCGGTGGACCGAAGCCTGCCGAACTCGGTGAATCTGTGAATTTTCGGCTTCGACGAACAGTTGGTATTTCGGTCATAACTTCCTAAATACTTACCGGAATGACCTCAAACTTGTTTTGTTGTGTTCCTAATAAACAGGGGGATGCAGAATAAAATATAAAATAAATTATTAAAAATGTTTAGATGGATCCGGATCTCGGTGATTTAAATCTGTACAATTTATGGGTTTTCTAATTTTTATGGGTTTTTTGGGTTCATTTCTTTTGGCCTCGGAATTCAAATCTATACTTTCAAATACATTCTAAACATGATATATCAATGCCTACAACTCTGAAAATATGCACAATATGTCACGAACCAAACTTAAAGATCTCATTGGAGTCCCTAAATTTAGTTTGCAACTCTCAACCCATATCCAGATGGGAGTGGATAAACGATATGTAGCCAAATTCATTAAATTTAAGAAGGATATTATATAAGAAAAGTAATGTTATAAAAATAGTATCCATCCCACAACATCCTTCAAACAGAAAACATCGAAAGTAAAATAGAACTAGTCTCATGCTTTAAATCAAATTCTTATGAACTAACCTATTTAACTAAGTACTGAATTTACAATGAATAAAACCCTACTACAAGATCTAATAAAATATCAAATAAAGCTCTAATTATAGTTAACAATCTTCAAAACATCATAGTTCTCCACCTTGGTCCTAATGATCCATGAGTTTATCTTCTATAGGTCCTGAAATATATTGTACTTAGAAGCGTCAGCTATAGTTAGCTCAGTAAGTAAACAAATCAAACATGGTTTATAATTTGAAGTAGGGCCAAGGCCACTCTTCAATGGTAATCCGTATAAACAATAATGAGTAATTCATGAGATATATGTCAATATGCAAGTATAACATGTGTTGAAAGTGTAATTATGAATGAGACATATACAAGACATGTAATCTAATATAACATGATATAATATGCAATGTTATGGGGCCGATTCAATTATTAATGCATGTCGTGCACCTAGCAAGTAAAATCACCACATGTGATTGAAAATAATCTAATATGCAATATGCTGTATAGTATTCGTTTAATATATGTTTCACACCCGATCAAACCCCTGGCTAAACCAGATAATATCATCCCTCGAATACACGGCAAGAATAGGGGGATATTCCATGTGCACATCACAGTTTCTAGGATTTGAAATCTAAAGGTCCCAATTTCCTCACTTTATTTTCGATCATGGGGAAAAATCCCAGGGCTTCATTAATGTGAAATGTTCCTTTTGAGTCATATATAAACAGATCTACTAACAAAATTTCACTGAGTCATCCACCCAACAAGACGGGCATTTGTCTTGTACGATAAGAATCAAAATTGGTATATTGGGATAGCGACTCCCTCAACTCCAGAAATAATTATGCATAAGTCTCCTCACCTACTGTGATTTCCAGATCACAGCATTCTCCTTAAAGTCCTTAAAAGTCCAGCAGTATGGATTTACATGCAAAGGGGTTTGACCTATAGACCAAATCCATGGTCTTAAGGCATAAGAAGTGCAAGTGATAGGGTGGACGTTAACTAAGCATGCAAGTGATGTGTACAATGTGTAATAAGCCTATCTCGCAAGCTGGACATGTTAAAAATACATAAAAGCAATCATATCAAAATATCATGTTCCAACCAGTATGCAAAAAGTCCAAATAAGGTATGAGTATTTGAAATATGTAAAATCAAGCATAACTAACATCAGAATTTGTCCAATGAGATCAAAATACACATGCTTATAAGATTATAATCAATTTAGATCAACTTGGCAGATTTTGGCACCCCTTGGAGTCAACCCGGTGCTTTTGGCGTGTGCTCAGCTCACTGAGTACTCTCCGAACTACAGGTTCTGGGCTGTTTTTTTAGAATTTTGATATTTCTACAATGCTAATCAATTTTCTTTCTTAAGTAACCTTCCTTAATATTAAATTCCGCACAAAATCCAATAAAAATACTTAGGAAAACATAAGTAAATCGTTAGTACGTATTTTGGTTTGAAAACTTTGAAAACTAATATAAAGTTTGAAACTTTACTTCATATACTGAAAAACAAACTTGAAACTCTACTAAAACTATAAAACGAGTTTAATTCGAAAACTTACCTTGATGTTGCTGATTTGGAGTAAAGAATTCACCTTTGCTCTTCTTCTTCCTTTCCTTCTTAGCTCCAAGGAATTTGTGATTTTAGAAATCAAGCAAGAACACTTATTTATAGTAATTCAGTAAACTTCCTAGTTCTATTAGGATTATAACTTTGAAATTAAGTTTAATCCTGTCCCTTTATTGGGATGTATTAGTTTCTAAGCCATTAGATTGAATTTCCAAGCTCTCCTAGTTTAGCTAGAACTCTAGTGTGTTTCTAAGTCCTATGTAGTAAAAGATGCTTATATTAGTGTCTTTTAATCTAAGCTATTGATTGGAGTGTAAAAGTTATTGCAAGATCCTAGCCACACATTATAACTTAAAGAGTTATGATTGTGTGTGAAGAACTTTAGTTTCCTATAGTGCAGTCCACCAATCATAAATAGAAAAAGTCAAATCTGTAACTAATTTACTAAAATTTTTAAATTACCCCTAATCTTTCTCATTATATTAACCCTATACTTATATTAATTACAGTTTATACCTATACTTTGGTTGGGTTATTACACAATATCCAATACTTCATTAATCATACTTAATTACAAATTAGTGGTAATTATTTAAAACTAAATTCAAATCTGGGATGCAATTTTCTTGCGTGAGAATCATGAGTCGTGTGTGGTAATGGGAGTGAATTGAGGGGAGGTTTCCATTCTCCCTTTCTTTCATTCCTTATATCAGCAAGTGTGATTAAGGAGACCTGGTGATAGTTTATAATAGAAGAGAAGAGAGGTTCTGATCTCTAAACATTACCCTAGCTGTCATTTTCAGTTGAGAAGAAGAAGAGGAAAAGAAGAGAAAGAAGAAGAAGGAAGGAAGAGGAGAAGAAGAAAGGTGATTTTAGATCCTAAGAACAAACTACAAGACCAAGGTAATTCCATTTTCTATATAGTTCTCTTATGATTCCAATGTTGAATCCCATTTTGCGAAAAATTTAGTTTTGAATGTGTGATGATCAATTGATTTTTTCCAAAATTATATATTGGATGTTTTGGTATGAATTGGGCATGAATTTGATGCGTCTAATCTTTATAGGTGTCTTGGATTGGTTTTGGTTTTCAAAGATGTGATTTTAAGGACCTTGGAAAATACCTAGATATGTGACCCGTCGACAAGCACTGGCACACCGGTCATGCCATCGACAGGAGATGGAAATAGGCATAAAAAGGGCTGTCAACAGGCACCGACACACCGGCCGTGCTGCTGACACGGTTTGAAAACACAGACGGTGGTCCTTCAGCAGCCACCAGCACATCGGTCGTGTTGCTGACAGGGACATGAAGGGCACTGAAATAACCCTACCAGCAGGCACCTGCACACCTGCCGTGCTACCAACAGGGTATGACAGTGATACATGTGTGGGATTTTAGGTGATTTGGTTGGGTTTGTGCCAAGTGAATGTGATATGGTATTTTGGAATCAAAGGAATCTCAATTAGCTTGGACTCACCGGTGGGGTACCAAGTTTGATCTCCATGGCACACTTTACCCTATAGACTAGCCTATTGACATGAGCAAGACTTGGAGTTGTGACTTCTTGTAGACTATGAACGTTGATTTAGTTTAGCTTATACACTGTTAGGAAGCTTATGATGACTTCCAGCAGATTATCCACGTGTATTGGAGGGTGGATAGTTTCTGATGGAAACTATCATTTGAATCCTAAATTAATAATTGCATGCATGCTTGGAAAATGTAGATTGTTAAGTGAGCCCGGGAGGAGAGCATGATATTTTCCTTGCGAGGTTTCCTGGTTCGATGGACTATACCCATAAATGAAAGTCCCATTTAAATAAAGGTAGTTTTCTTGTGAGATCCTATATGGTTGGCTATACCTTGAGTAGTTACACTCATAAAAGCAGCATATGGCGGCCCTCGTATCATAGGTCAGCGCCCGAAACGGAGAAAGGAATCCGGCTGTTCCTGGTGACCTATGTCCCGAATTTAGTTTGCGATTGTGAAGCTACTTGTGAGGGGCACTTAACGAAATACATTAGCCTAGGACATATCATTTATATATCACACTTCAATTGCATTCCTTCTATTGAGCATACATGTAGAACATCTGAATGACTCATCACATATCAATTATATTTATATTTCATTCACAAAGTAATACCTGACATGTACACCTCTATATCGTATTTCCTTATTGTTGTCTTTTATTTGACTACTGGTGTTATATGAGGATGGGTGACAGATTGGTCACTTACTGAGCATTCCAAGCTCATCCGACTTCTTATGTTGCAAGATGAAGTGGATGAGGATGGGCATTTTTTATGCAATTGTTGCATGTTTCCTTTCAGTTTATAGACTTTGTATTCCTTTTGAGGAATTAAACTCATATTTTGAGATTCTATCGTCATGGGTTGGATTTGACAGTCATGACTCTCCTGAAGTCATTGTCTGAGTTATAATTTGTTACTATTTCACTTCTGCACTCTGTTAAATAAGAGTATTTCGTTTACATTTATTACTTGTGAATGATGGCAATCTGCGTTCCACGGTTGGAACCCAAAGGTCTCACTTCGAGATCCGTGTTGCCCACATAGGGATTCGTGCCACAGGTTTCAGGGCGTGACACTGATCTTGTTATGATATAACCATCGTAAGGAATAACAATCCTCCGTTCTGTTTTCCACATGACGGTGATACTGACAAAAGTTGTCTTTCTTCTTATCTTCCTCCATGGGAGAGAATCTTGGTTCTGAGAGGGCTACCACTCTATCCTTGACCCATCGTCTCATTATGACTAGAGCTTCTTTGACACTGCATGGTAATGGAGGAGCAGGTCAGAAAGTCCACTTCTGACTTCCTTGCTTCGTCAACTTCTTCTTTGGTGTGTTTCTTCTTTTCCACCATCATCACTTGAAAGGCGGACTTTCCTTTCCTATCGGCTTCACTTTTGAGATTCATGATTCAACTGGTACGTTTCGCTGATTGACATAAGAGAATAAATGTATTGATTCCCAAATTGTCTAGCATAATACGACAATCCTTCGTCATTCCGTCTATGCACGTTATTACAAATTCTTCTTCAATAGCAGTCTCTCGATAGTCGGTAGCGAGTTCACAGAACCGTTTTTCATATGCTTCCAGTCCTTCTTCGGGGCCTTGCCTTCCTTTTCTCAGATCCATGAGAGTCATGAGTTCCTCGACAATAAAGAACTTGCGTAAGAATGCTATTTTCATTTCTTCCTAATTAAAAAAGATTCATGGGGCAAGTTGTCGTACCAGGTATATGCACGATCTGCTAAGGATCTCGAAAATTCCCTCATCTTCAGTTCATCATCCCCAGTGAATACTCCCATAGCGTCGGCGAATTTACTCACATGCTCCTTGCCGTTACCAACTCGCCCATTATACTATGGCATCAGAGGCGAAACGATGTACCCTGCTAGATACGGTTTCTTCAATATGGACATGGGGTATGGAGGCAGGTATCGGTGTTGAATTCGACTGGTTTGGCTTGTTGTTGTTACAGAAGACTAGTAATTTCGTCTCTAGTTACAAACTCATTATTTCCTATCGATTCTGGTCGAAGAGTAGGCCTTCAAGTGTTGGCATTAGATGCTGTAGGCGCCATAGGCACACCTTCCACAACCGGTTTAGTTGGAGGCATAGGGTAAACAATGCTTCGTGCAATTATGGCTTGGAGCAAGTCCATCATCTTTGCCTGTGCCTCCTCTATTTTATTCACTTGTAGAAGCATCATTTCGATTTGATCATCGCGATCATCTACTTGTTCTTCTAGTTCTTCTTCATCATTTGTTTCTCGTTGACTATCGAGCAAGTTCTCCTCATGCTCTTCAACATGAACTGACGGTTCTATGACTTGTGCCATACTCTTCGCTTTGCCCTTTATTCTAGGCATCCTTGAATCAAAATGAAGGAGATGTTTTTCCAGTGGACTCACCAAAATGTTTAGGTTCATTTATAGAAGATGTCACCAATCAAAAAAGATCACTGATTCGATGCAAGCCTAAGTCGCTACTCGACCGTACCCTATCTTCAAGAGAAGAAATGAAATAGCAAAATTGAAAAAAGGAAACCACGAAATAGGCTAGAACTAGAAGGAATGGTGAGCAAGGATGTTTGGAGCTTCGTGAGCACAATTCATAGCCAATTTCTCAGAAATTGTACCTTGCCCTAAGATTCTGATCTCTCTGTTTGGAAACAAATGATGCTATTTATAGCAGTTTAGGGACGGGTGGTGGTACGTAAAATTCCCTTAAAACCATTTCCCAACGGTGTTTAGGATGCTAATGAAGGGGTGATTAGTGGTAATTATCCCTATCTATGAAGTGGTCCCCTAAAAAACTATAGTGATGAATTTCTTCTTTGCCATTATGACAATTTCATCATTTATGAACATAGGCGCAATTCAACATGTAATTCACAATGGCCGAGCCTCACACCCCTCGTTTCCTTAGATCGCTAAATCCCCCTTTGAAATCAGAAAAGTGCACACTATGCCTTCGGCGCCAATGACAGGCGTTGACATAAGTCACACAATCAACAATAGTGATATTTATTAACCTTTGGTGCCATTGAAGATTTCTGGTGCCAATGAGGTTTCATCTAGTAAGAAATACTCACCAAAAGTTATTCAGCTCTTGTCGCATTTAAGTTGTGTTTCTGGTGCCAATGGACTATTTGAGTCCTTTGGCGCTATTTGAATTCATCATGTCGAATATTAAGTAATATTTGGTCTTCGGCGCTGTCGAAGGCATTCTTACCTATTAGAATGTTGATCTCAATCATTCTACATTAGTCGGGTTTACTTGGGCTTTAGTGCCGTAGAGGGCATTCTTTGCCTTTGGCATGCCAATCTGAATTCTATCAGCAGCGGTCATTCTTAACTTTAGCACCTTAGAGGGCATTATTTGCCTCTGGCGTGGCAATTTCAATCTATCAGCAATTGCCAAGTTTAGTTGGTCTTTGGCGCAAATGGAACTTTTCTACCCTTAATACCTTCGAGACTATCTGGTCTTGGTATCATCGAGGCGTATTGTTTAGTATTAGTACCATCGAGGCTATTTAGCCTTAGTACTATCGAGACTTCTCATCTTCTACGTCGTCAAGGATCCCTCTTAAACAAAGATGTACCTTCTACATCTGTAAGGGTTGTCTCTCCCTTTAGATGGAAGCTCTTTTAGCCTTAGCACCATCAAGATTGTTCAGTATTAGTACTATCGAGCGACAACTTCTCTTTTAATATATGACCCTTCCTATTTAGGCATAAACTTGGGAGAAGATAAGTTTACGCGAACATGAATAGCTGCTCTCAATACCTTATCATCTATCTCAAAGTCGCGATTGCGAACCATTTTATTATAAGCCTGTGAAATATGAGCTCGATACATCGCTACTTTATCTTCTGCGTTACTTCTTCTTTCCTCAATTAGATTAAGTTCTCCAATCCTTTCGCCAATTTCCTTAAGTTCATCTTCCTCTCTAGACTTTGTTAGCGCCAAACGAGCGGATGGTACTTTAATCTCCACTAGAAAAATAGCATCACTACCGTATACCAAAGTGAATGGGGATTCTTGAGTTGAGGTTCAGTGATACGTTACGCCCACAATGCCATAGCGAGATTTTCATGCCACTTACCTCCTTTGTCATGTACTATTCGACTAAGGATTCTTACCAGAGTTTTGTTAGTAGCTTCAGCTTGCCCGTTTCCTTTTGGATAATAGGGAGTTGATCTGATGTGCTTTTTTCCATATCGTTCTGTCAATAATCGAACGTCCTTATTAATGAAGGGATTTCCATTATCCGATATTATTCTTTGGGGATGTCAAAGAGACAAATGATGTTATAGCAGATGAAGTTATTGATGGCGACACAAGTAGCATGCCTCATTGGGATGGCTTCTACCCATTTAGTATAACCCGCATAGTGGTGAGTATCCAAATGTGTCCCCCTGAATTAGGACTGATAAGTCCAATCAGATCCAATCCTCAGCATCCTTTTGCATAAATCACCAATAATATCCGGTTTGAGGTAATTAATCCTATAAGATATGATATCCTTGTTGAGCATCACAGTCTCCTAAATACATTCCCTCTATCTCATCTTCTACTTCTTTCTTCGCCAAACATCTGAGAGGTCGACTAGTCCAACTCTGATGATCCAAGACTTCTTTTTCTATGAAAAATCTTCTAGCTCGCCTTTTGAGCTTTGTTGTTTCTGTAGCATCATCTGGGAGTTTTCCTGCAGACAAATATTCGATGAAAGGTTGTCTTCCATCTTTATCATCGTTGGTGATAGCTATACAACTCTCTCGATTATATTCTCCATTACATCGTGGGCAACTCTGCTACAATTCATTGGCCTCATTCATCATAGTTTGCCAATAATAGCCAACTCACTGAAGTCTCATGTATAGAGGTTCGGTGTCCTCTTGAGAACATTGTCGATTATGCATAGCGTTGAGTTACTGTGTCGCTTCTTTAATCCCAAGACATTGACTAAGTACTCCTGTGGTCGCTATATGATAGAGCGCACCCTTAAGATTCAAAAAAAACCTCAATTCTTTCATAGGGGTAATCGATGCTCGAAGGATTTTGTATATCGTTGACGACTTGAGTTCTCCAATCTGCATCTACATCACCACAAATTTTCTCACTAATGGTAAATGGCTTTGTCTTTTTAATGACTTGTCACGCCCCATACCTATAGCACGAATCCCAATGAGGGAATTTCACAGATCTCAAAGTGAAACCTTCGAGATCCAAAACTGGACCGCGGATTACTACCACAACATAAGCAAATAAGACTAATCATAATGTTATCATTCAAATAGATCAGAGTGCAGAAGTAACAACTACATAAATAAACCATTGTGTATAAAAAGTAATGAAATAATGTACGGCCTCAGATGGGCCTAAACCAAACCAAAATCCATAACTACATCCACAGGATCACAACTCAGTCAACAACCCATAAACAATGTCATAAACATAGTCTAATTCCCTCGGGGTGAAAGCAAAGAAACTGAAAAAGCGAGTAAAGCAGCATGTCAAGTCCACAAGTAGCATCCCCAACTAAAGCAGTCCCTCTTCTTCGCATCCTACAACATAAAATGTTGCGTGAGCTTATGATGCTCAGTAAGTAAACAATTGAATTTTCACCCATCCTCTCATGGAAATCAATCACAAGGATTAGTACCCTAATAATCCAATAATAAATCCAACATAAAGCAATGTAAGATGAGTAGCTTATGAGGTGATATGAAGACATTCACATGACCTGAGATGAATGCAATGAGTATCACATGCAAGCAATGATAGTTATGACCAATGTACTGAACAAAGTTCAATATCGCATGGTAAGTAGACCTCATACCACACTTCCAATGACAAAGGCCAATTTAGGACGTATCCAATGAATTATAGGAATCCCCTCTCCATTCCAGGCGCTAACCCATGGCACGAAGGATACCATACAGTACGGCGAATTTCCGAGTGAACAATACTCAAGGGTTAGAGAACCAGCATAGACGCTCGCAAACATTCTACCTTAGTTTCTATGGGCCCTTTCACCCCACAAGTTAAATAGTCAACCTAGTCCGGAGGCATCATAGTTGCTTCTCCATAGATTTCCACTTCCCAGTATACATACCATTAGACATCAACATAGTATGTAATGCAATAGTGGATATCGAGTGAGGGCCCACAACAGAAACTATCTGAGTGCCTATACACTCGAATAATCTGATTGTACACGTTCACCAGCTTCTATCATTATCACAATAGTACAACAATCACAGATTACCATATCTCCACAACATCAAGGGATCTACTAAGATGGAATGGTGGTAACAAGAACATCGGAACACCAAGATTGACACACGATGGTCATGTCTTGCTTCCGAAAACCAACAAAAACAATGGCCAAAGCCCCACACCGTCCATCTAGCTCATCCACACGAAGCCATTGTTCACTATGCAAACTATAGGGCAGTCGGCATAGGCGTCGGTGGACTGAAGCCTCCCGAATGGTCAAATTGGTCTAGAAAACAGTCTTTGTCGGTAGAGGTGTTGGTGGACTAAACCTCACTGTGAATCTAGGTGGTCATTGGTAGAGGTGTCGGTGGATTGTAGCCTGCCAAATAGCAACTTTTACCTAGAAATTGGTCTCTATCGGCAGAGGCATCGGTGGACTGAAGCATGCCGACTTGCGATATTCTAGGTTTTTACGAGAGTCTCGAAATCCAATCTTAGGAAATCTAATACATTAAAAACCACATGTAAGACTTCCAAAATCATCATTAAACACGAATAGAGCATTCAAAACACATTCTAACAAGATCAAATCTTTCAATCAATCGATAAGTTCATATATTCGTTATATTCAAAAACAAGTGCATCGATCTCAATCAAAGAACTATGATCACCCCAATGCAACTTACCTAAATCATTTAGAGTCTCTAAACACTCTTAGGAACACTCTTCATTGTGAGAATAAGGGTTGCAATGATCAACGCTTCCACAAGCTTCGGCTTCAAATTCTTCCACAAAATCACCTTCTTCTTCTTCACTTCTTTTCTCTAGCTGCTCACAAGAGTTCAGATCTAGAAAACCCAAAACAATAAGAAGAGAATGAAACCCTAATTCTCTTTAACCCTATTGCCAAAACACAAAGCAAAACTACCAAAAATATTTGCACGTCCCCTTTGGGTCGTGTGTTCAAAATAGAAACACCGATTGATTTGATTCTCTTCAAATCAATGCCCAATACTTCTTAACTTATTAAAACAACCCCAATAAAATAAATAGTATACATGGTTATCCAATTAGTTAAGAATATAACACACACACACACACACACAGATATATATATATATATATATATATATATATATCAAATAAATCCTGAAAAAT
>JAUPMG010242374.1:0-22936 GCA_031762675.1 Pachysandra terminalis
TATATAGAACCTAGTTTATACAACAGATTTAAACTACCAAATCAAACAATATAATAACATGGATTCCAGAATTCACATAAGCATATAAGAACACTAAAAATACAACAAACATAGTTTAATCATGTTAATCAACCCACAATCATCATGGAGTTCATTCACTCTAGTTCTACTAGATTTCTAGTCCAACATACTTCAATCCAAAGATCATGCATTAAAGCCTATAACTATAGCATTGAAACGATGCATAAACATAACTACCGTAAGATCGAAGGAATCTCTACCTCGCTTCCTAAGTTTTTCTGCAACTCTTAGAATTGAAGATCACCAGCCCTTTGCTCTAGCCTTCTCTTCCCTTAGCCTTTCGTCTTCTTCTCCTTTGTTCTTCTCTCTTTCTCTTTTCTCCAACAACAACTGATTTCAGATCTGAGTTTTCTCTACATTATCTCTCTCTTAGAAGAGTCCCCTTTCTCCAATATGGTTTTTCCCTCATCTTTTCCTTCCTTGATCGTGCACTACCAGATGGATCCCTACAAGGAAGGGAGGTGGGAGTTATGGAAACTCTCACTCTATCGTAATCATCTTACAAGAGAAAGACCCTTACATCCCTAATGACTAGGTCAAATGACACCTCAATTTCCTTAGCTTCACACATCCATTTCAAACCCTAGCCTCCATAAGGTTTTAAAATAACTTAAGTGACTCTAGTGTTTCTAATATTACACAATGGACCCTAATTTATTGAAATTACTATTTCTGTTAATTCAAATTATTTAGATACACAATCCTATATAATCTTTCACAAATGATTTCATTGTTAATTATAATTAAATTATATTAATTATAATTTAAGGACACCGGTCGCTACAATAGAGCGAGGGAACCTCAATATAGTGTTCAAAGGACAAGAGTCTCTATTTTCTTGTCAAGGAATCACGTGATGTGTTATCACTTAGGTATTTTGCACGTAATGTTCAATGTGTTTCCTTTACATATCATGTGTGTATACTCTTGAGTGCACCTTATGCTATTTATGGGCAAAATATTCTAAAATATTACCTCTTAACTAGGACAAGTGTCAGCAAGAAGCATGCTTGGAGAGCTGTTTAGAAATGTCTCCATGCAGGAAGCACATATATAGTTTATACGTAATCAATGCGTAAAAGCAATTTTCAAAAAGAGTCTCATGCCGACTCTTTTCATTATAAATGACCATACTCTATAGTGTGTTACCTTCAGATGTAAGGGGTCATGAATCGGTGCCACGTGTAACATGCATAGGCATATATATCCAATGCAATGTAAGCCATTATTATCTCCTCCATTCCTAAAAAGCAAATTCTCTTTTAGTAAAATATATATAAATTATTAAAGTTTTTTAATCATATGAGAATCTCACTAGGGATTTAATGCAATAATCTTTAGATATAGGAGTCCCTTGAGGTCCACAACATTCATGTTTTAAATCATTTTTGAACCATTTTTGCTATGTTAGCTTATCTTCTTTCTACGAAAACTAGAGCGACTGTTACATCTTGCAAGGGGCCAGTAAAGTTGAGTTACCTATTCATAGAGACCTTAGATCTAAGATCTTACAGGCAATTCGTTTTCATGGTTATTATTCTTGCGAGGAAAAGTTTTCATAAAATCCCTTGAGGTTCAAGGTTAAACACCCAATTCGAGTGACCTTAAAATGAGCTTAAAGAAATCCAACATAAATGAGTTTCCTTCGAATTTGTCTTTAAATAAAGTGTAATAATGTCCCACAGATTGTGTAAAGAAATTTTATTTGAGGTTGTTTCTTCCGAGATAGAATGTAATCATTCCTTCGGAGGCATTTTTCACGGTAGTTCCTTCGAAGTTGAAAGTCTTTTTTATCAAGTCTTTTGAGGGTGAGAAACCCATAATTATGTCCTTTGAAGTGAAACAAACCTGGTAATTATATTGTTAGACATGGATTAATCCATTGACGAATTGATCATCTTGTAATAATTAGTTTGATGAAAGATAACTATTATATTTTCTAAAGAAGTGATTTGATAAAAACAATAACTTTTACAAGATAAAAACGTTTGAGATTTAATCAGATAAACGTTTGAGATTTAATCAGATAATGTAATGCCTCTCGTTTGGAGTTCACACATAATTCATAAGAAGATAAGAAGACAGATGTGTTATCGATTGATGACCTGAACTGACATATCATTTCTTGTTATACACAATTGTCCTTGGTTAAGATCGTGATACATATCTAAAATGATTACGCAGATCGCATCATCATCGTCAATATGATGATCCTAGTTTTGATCTATTGTATTTATTTCACTTGGTGGATTTGAAAAAAACATTCCTCTCTCTCACACATCACATCCACCTCTTCTTTACTTGGTGCAAAACCCTTTTTGATTTCTATAAAGGTTAAACTTTTTATGTTTCAAAATGGAAATGACAAAGATTCCATATGAAATAATAGACAAACGAGGGCAGGTGTTTTGGTATATATGCTTTTCTTGGTTTCCTTTCTCTTTTCTCTACTCTTCTCGTCGTTTCCTTTTTCAAATATCATATCTTTTTATTGTTTTTGTTTCTTGCTCCTTTCTGCTACTTTTTTTTTTTTCGTTCTTCTGTTTTTTACTCGCATACCTACTTGAAATATCTATACTTTTGTCTTTATTCAAACTTCACACTATTTATTCATGCTTATGCGTGTATGCACTCACATACATATATGTATTATTTACATATACAACATACATATTAATATACATAACCTCATCATCTCTATCTGGTTAACGTGATCTGTGGAATTCTAATGCCGAAAGATAGATTTTAGATATCTTTCATCAGTTGTACGATGCATCTGCGACGCCAGAGACATGTTTTTCCTTTAGAAACCGGAGACGTGCGTGGTCAACACTCGACAGAAAGAAAATTAGGTGACAATAATAGAAAAGCAAAATTATTCAGACATGTTCACATACATGCATGCATGGCATGCATGCAAGCACTACATGACATGATTGGAATCTACAGAGCCAAAGAATGCCTAAGTCAGTCCGGATGTACGGTGAACCACCACATATTACCAATTGGATCGCTCTGAAATATTATAAGTGCGTGGGTCCCACAAGGATTTCAAATAATAAAGGACGGTCAGGAATGTTTTATTAGATTTTTTTTTTTAAAACTTTCTAATGTTTGGCAATAAACACAAGGGACGGTAATGGAATCCAGGTCAACCAGGTTCGGATTGACATCAGCCCAAAACCTAACCGCCGTGAAATGAGAAATCAACTGTAAATCCAGCCCAACCCAACCTATATTGCAATTTTGGTTCCATTTGATATGGTCAGATTGGGTGAATACAACATTTTTTAAGATTATATTGATGATCCAGTGACTTAATTAACTGCCATGTGTCATCTGCTTGACTTGCTTGTCAGTTATGGACAATGGGTCTAATGAGTCACTCGATTCGGTTTGACCCGGTCTAACTTGGTCCAACTGGTCCAACCAGACCCGGTATTAATCAATTCGACTCGATCCAAGCCAGTCTAACTCGGCCTCTATCTCTTTTTCTCCCTCCCTTCTTTCTTATTTCCTTCTTCATCTCCGTATGATTGGGGTGTTAACTGTATTCTATATACTTCTAAATAGTGGAAAAGACCTCCAATGAGGCGACATCCGTGAACTAGGCATATTGCCGAACCACGTAAAAAATTCTGTGTACTTTTATATTGGCTCTCCCTCCTTCTTCTTTTTTATGTTTGTCGATAATCGGCGTAGCGCCATCCGAACGGCTGCGCGACTGTTTAGGCGAATGGTTGGAATGCCCCACGTGCCCAAACAAGACCTTATCCAACTCCGAGCAGTGCGGAAACAACCGATACACGGCGTTGTCAAGTGCTTGCACGATTTATCCCTCTTTAAGCAGCTCAATCCTGATTAACGGCTTAAAACAGGTTAAGCAGCACAATTTCTGCATCAACATTTTAACGATTTCACTGGGGACGTCTTTTCTACGTACTTTGACATTTATAAACACTACAAGATGGTTAATTCGTCATTACTCAGGGAGGCTAACCACCCTCAGATGACATCTCACATTATACTTCGAAGGAAATCCCCAGAGGTAAGGCCTTCGAAGGCATGTTTACACTCTCACCCCCAGATGTCACCTTCGAATTACATCCTTAGCACAAACTTGTGGTACTTTTTATGCACTTTATTTAAGAGATCGTTTGTAACAACCTGAATATTTCCCAACTCTAACCCGAATATATTTAGGTAAAATGATCATCTAGAAAATAATCTCAAGAATAAATTAGGTTTAATCTTCATAGAATCCTTAGAACTTATAAGTCACCTTAGACATCACCTTAAACACACTAAAAGTGATTAGGTTGACCTTATAGACTTAAAGAGTAGAGTTAAGATAATGACCAAATTAGTCGAATAACTAAGGGATAAAATCAATTAGAAAGTTAATAATTAGTTTGCATAACTTAGAAGACTCATTTGAGATTCCTAAGTGAACTTGCACCACCAGAAATTAAGTTGGTAATCAATTTAGAAAAATATAGATAGAAGCCCTGTTTTGCCCTTTACTCACTTTGAATCCCACCCTTGTCCTCATAGGTTATAAATAGAAACTTAAGTTCTAAACCTAATTTTTTTTGCTTTCTCAGCCTTGAGGAGCTCATGGAGATGAAGAGAAGGAACACAATTTATCAACTATGCAGTGGAGAAGTCGTGAATGCGACCTAGCACACCCCAAGTTGAGTATACATTTAATATTCGTGTGTTTATTTATTCTCCCAATGTTATGACCTTGTGGGGAAGTTTGTGTGAGATGTGTTCTTCTCCCCCCATGGATTTGTTTAGTAGATTTCGAGAGTTTAGGAGTTCTTATCCCTAGAATCAATCTTGTAAACAAGATTTACTGCTCTTGAAATAAGATTTTTAGTATAAACTCTAAGTTTTGAGAATTTGAGGGAAACCAACCAATCCTTGTAATAGACTTAAACTTTTGGACTTAAAGGCATATACGAAGCTCCTTTAGGGGTTAATGACGTTTGGGTGAAATCTCACCCAGAAATGAGCAGAAATGGACTTTGGCGACCTTCTTGGCGCACTGAAAGGTTTGCTGAGAATCTCTATGAATTTCTGTGTCTCTGGTTTTGTCATCGAGAATTGTTTAGGAGCGCCGAAGATCCCGCCAAAGCACTTTATGGAATCAAGATAAGATCGGTTTTGACCAAATGGGACCCACTGGGACCTGTTCCTGAGGTCTCATTTCTTTTGACACAAATTTGCAATTCTCGGCGCGTCGAAGGTTCGCTGAGCACTTGCCGAGAGGCTCCTTTAGTCCAATTTTGGATAATTAGTTATGCGCACGTGTATTATCCTTAGACCTACTGTTCTAACATGTTGTTGACCTCAGTAACCTTGCCAATCAAAATACGACCCCTAAAACCAAAGGTTTGGCCTATCTGGATCTTACACTACAGTGTGAATTTTCAAGGAACTCAAGAGAATAGTCCATAAAAACATCTCTTAGTTCTTTCCCCCTGTTTTATGCATGTTTAGATATAGAGATTTACATTAAATAGTGATGTTTGATGTTTCACATTATATGTGATGAATTATGCTAAGCTCCTTTATTCTCACTTGCCTTCATATAATGATTGTTTGATGTTTGTAATGATTCTCACGTATCTAGACCTCATTCTTTTAGTTAGATGTTCAAGTATTGCTTGTGAATGACTTATGTTAAATATGGTAAGGTGATTAGATTCCTTATGCGCAATGCTTGTTATTTCCGCATCAGTGTGTGATGCTTGTGGAAGCATGGGATTGTGCCCATGTGAATGCTAGTATGAATATATGTTTGTGAATCATTTGGTGAATAGCATTAATTTGACGGACTTGAATACAATGAGATGCATATAGACTTTCTTGCCATAATGGCTTAGTCTAATACCCTATTTTATACCTTTGGGTTTAGACTCACATATGAGATGAATTGACTTATTGAACCATTTGTCCTATGAGTGGACTTTATTATTTCGCCTAAGCTGAGAGAGAGCCCTTTTGTTGGCATACCTCGAATGACTTGTGGTAAGATGATGTTTTCGCCCATGCTGTAAGAGAGCCCTTGTATTGGTATACCTCCTAGACTTGAGGTAAGATGATTCCCAAGGTTTGTCACTTTTGTGCGGCTTGAAAAAAGAATTGAATCATGATTCTACTATTCTGTTGAATGTGAATATGTATGATTCCCTGAGAAAAATACATTTTGATGATACCTTGGAGTATTACCCATGATCAAATATTCAGTGGGGGGATTGTGCCTTCTAGGTTGAAAATCCTTAAAACTATGATGTATATATAGAATATCCTATCCTTAAGAAGGCCATGTATTCGGGAGATGTTCGATAAGACATCTTGCTCATAGGACGGATCGATCATGTGGGAACTTACTATATTTTACATCTCATACAGCACCACTTTCACCGTGCATTGCATTCTCTTTGTTGATATTATTTTGATTATCAAGTGTATGATATGCTTGATCAAATTCTCATATAGCATTAAGCATACAGAGGTTATGATGTGGACTCTTATATTAATGCCAAGTGAGGTTGGGAGAGAACTAAGTATTTTGTTATGCTTGCACCCTCTATCAACAGCATTGATGCTTATGTTTACATTTAGGCTCACCACCTCGAGATGGTCAATTCGTGAATGGGCTAGTCCCTCTCAAAAGACAAATTGTTACAGGTTCATCATCCTTAAAAGACTTGGTTACATTTCTATCATATGTGCATCAAGCATAATATCAACCTCGTTTTAGTCCTAAGGAAAGGGACTTCGAGTAATATACCCTACAAGAACAGTGGCTTCCGAGTCCCATTTTCCTTTTTTATCACATCATTCTCACTCGAGACTTACAAAATTGCCATTACAACACTGTTCTCTTCTCTACCTAAGGACACCTACTTTGAGTCCTTAGTCTCTCTTTTAAGGGCACCAATAACAATTTCTCTTTTAGAATTATGGCAATGAAATCAATATTGTTCGTAAGGTCTTGAATCCAAGATCTCTTTGTTCGGACATTTGGCTATACTGGTTTCTCGATCGAATGTTATGCTTATTTCAATTCCTTAAGGGGCTATTGATGATCCAGTGACTTAATTAACTGCTACTTGTCACCTGCTTGACTTGCTTATCACCTATGGACCATGGGTCTAATGGGTCACTGAATGACCCAATTTGACTCAGTCTGACCTGGTCCAACTTGACCCGACTCGGTCCAATCTGGTTCGACACGGTATTACTCGACCCGACCCGATCTGACTCAATCTAAGCCGGTCAAATTCAGTACCACCCGGCTTTTTTGAGTTATCTACATGCATTAGATATTTTTTATAAGCTATCTACATGTGACTCACCTTCCACATGTCACGTCCTCATTCAAGACTTCAAGGCCAAGTCACTTGCAGGCTAAATCTATTTGGAATCCAAGTCACTTGACTGCCAAGTCTACTTGGAGGGGAAGTAAGACAAAGCTATAAAAAGACTCGTTCAGAACAAAACAAGAGGGCTGAAACGACAAAAGGATCTGAAAGGCACAAGAAGGAGAGGCAAGATTTTATTTGCTATTATGTTTGAGACCTCTTGTAGCTGAAGGAAACATCTCCTTCCTTTCATTTCTCTATCTGTTTCTCTCCCTCATTTCTTTCATATTTCCTTCTTCATCCCCGTATGATTGGAGTGTTCACTGTATTCCCTGTACTTCTGAATAGTGGAAAAGACCTCCTATGAGGCAGCATCCATGGACTAGGCATATTGCTGAACCACATAAACAATTATATGTACTTCTATATTGGCTCTCCCTCATTCTTCTTCTTTTTTATGTTTGTCGATAATAGGCGTAGTGTCGTCCGAATGGCCGCACGACGGCTTAGGCGGATGGTTAGGACGTCATATGTGCCCAAACAAGACCTTATTTAACTCCGGGTAGTACGAAAATAACCGAGACACGACGTCATCACGTACTTGCGCAATTTATCCCTCTTTAAGCAGCTCAATTCCAATTAGCGACTTAAAGCAAGTCAAACAACACCTTATCCAATTCCCTGTAGCCGCTTTTTGGTTCAATTGGAGGTTATAGACAAAGTTTAGGTTTCTATTTGGTTCAGTTTAGCCAAGACTTCAATCCAAAACCAAATCGATATAATTCTATTTTGTAATTTCAGAATTAAAACTGAACCAAATATCTAAAAACCCAATCCAAGCCGAACCAAAATCGGTTTGTGTGACAACCGTGCCTGGGGCAGGGCCTTTTATATTAAGGTGAGTAGGGTATATATAAAGTATGAAGTGGAATTTCATGTGACCTCTTTCCGGATAGATTAGATAAGGGTACGTGTCCCAAGGATTATACCCCAAACCCAGCAATATATGTTTTCTCTATAATAGAAAACAACGAGCATAGCTCAATTCCATTATTCAATGGATGATGACCTCATTTCCCCAAATAACAAACCAATCAGTCCCCAGCTTTTCATTGAAAATAAAATAAATAAATAAAAAATCATGGGTACTTATCAATCTCCACTATCCTATTATCAATTTTTCTAGTGCAAGTCCTCAACCCATTAATAATGGGTCGGTTTTAAGTTAGGCCCATCTATCCATAGGGTTATATATATATATATAGCTGAAGTGCTTAACTAGTTATTGATCAAAATTTAATTTTTCATCAAAATTTAAAAAAAAAAAAAAAAGAAAAAAGAAAACTAGTTATTGATATTACTGTTTAAACTTGTACAAATATATATTTAAATAGAAAAAAAATGAACAAATTTAACGAAAGAAAATCGTTTGTAATATATTTCTATGATCTTTCTAGTTGTACCAACAACATAATGCAATGCAGACGCTGACAGAACTTGTAATCAATAATTTCAATTAATTAAGGTATAAGCTAATTTAGGGTTGATTTGTGTCTTTATTATGAAAACTTGTATAAATTTATGAATAAAAGGAAAAAAAAATGAACAAATTCAACGAAAGAAAATCATTTGCGATATATTTCTTTGAATTTTCTAGTGGTACCAACAAAATAATGCCATTCAGACACTGATAAAAACTTGTAATCGACAATTCCAATTAATTAAGATAGAAGCCAATTCAAGGTTGATTTGTGTCTTAGATTGATACCATTGGAAATATCGTAGGAATATATCGTAGATGATTTGCTTTCAGATTCAATAGCTTAATCAAATTAAAACAATTTGTGTTTGGATTAGCTCTTTTCATTCTGTTATCAATAAGATTAAATATTCAGAAAATTATCAATAAATGTCTGGTTTATAAGTTTTGGATACCCCCACTGCCTAAAAGTTTTGAAATAACCATTAGTTGTTTCATTTGACATTTTTATTGACGGTGTTAAAAAATTACATAAAATGACTATAATGCTACTTATAACACTTAGATAAACTATTATCTAAAATACCCACCACCACTACCACCACCACTGCCCCATCATTACCAGCACCACTACCATTCCCACCACCACCACCACCTTATCACCACACCAGGTGGTGCAAGAGATGCACATTGGGTGATAGTGCGATGGTGGTGGTGGTGGGATGGAGTGATGTAATTGGCATATTAGATAACAGTTTATCCAATTGTTATAAGTGACATTATAGTCTTTTTATGTAATTTTTTACACTGCCAACAAAAATATCAAATGAAGCACGTAATGACTATCAAAACTTTTAGACAGTGGGGTGTCCAAAACTTTCCGCCACCTGCCTAAGCAGCCAAGTTCCAAACGCGTTCGTGCCCTTATTTTTTTCTTCGTCCACCCTTTCCTCTTTTCTACAACCCCACCGCCCCCAATCAAAACCTAATCAAACACACAACCGTATCTAAAAAAGCCTAATCAAAACCCAAAAAACAACTAACAAGCCGACATTTGCTACTCTACAACACCCCTTGTAACGGGTCCCCAGCTTTACCACCTGGCACTTATCTCATCCATTGGACTCTCCCCTTATCCACTTGTCATCGAGATCTTGTCAAACGTGGCAGTGCTGATGCCATCAAGATCCAGCTCACCCCATTATTAAAAGCTTATTATTTTTTTTCTCTGTTTCAAACTTTCAAACGTGATAGTCTCTTTCACAATTAAACATTTCTCTCCAAAGTTTTAGCTTTTACTCTGAAGACTCAGCTTTGCTTGCTTGCACCTGAAGTATTTCTCTGTAAAATATAATGCAAAACCCTTGTCGTGTTTTGAGACTTTGAGACTGGGGTTTGGCTGAAAATCAGGCTTACTACTTAGCCATCCTTGCTGCTTTTGAAGGGGGGCCACCACCTTTCTTATTGGTTTCTCCGTTTTAACTTGCAGAAAGGTCTATATAAGAGGGGGAGATGTTCTGTGTAAAGAAGAACTCAGAGGAAGTAAAGAAGGTTAGAAGAAGAACCTTTACAGCTTTTTTCTGTTAGAAAGCAAGCAAGGAATAGATCTCTACAGTTTAGAAGGAAGCTTCCTTCGGTTTCTTTCAGCAAGGAAGAAGAAGAACCCCACTTCAGGATTTTGTAGAACTTCATCTCATAGTTGTAGTTCTTCTCTATAATATATCCAAGGAATCAAGAACTGTAGTAGTTCTTCTCTTGTCACCCTCTACTCTTTGCATTTCTTTCTTTGATACCCCATTTGAAATTTCTAGCTTATCTTGAAATTTCTTCATCAAAGTTAAGAAGAAACACAACATGGGTGTTGGAAGAACTCTGGAATACTTCTCTGGCTTGTTGAGCAGTGGAAAGCCCAAGAAAAAGAAGCAGTTACAGACGGTGGAGCTCAAAGTAAGGATGGATTGTGAAGGATGTGAGCTTAAAGTGAAGAAAGTTCTCTCTTCATTGAGTGGTATATTTTCCTTTTTCCTTCTCTTTCTTCTCTTTCTGGTTGTTAATATCTTTGTAGTACTTAATGCTGGCTGGTTTGTTTAAGATGATAAATTTTCTTGTCTTGTGCAGGTGTTAAATCTGTGAAAGTTGACAGGAAACAGCAGAAGGTGACTGTAACTGGGTATGCTGATGCCAAAAAAGTGTTGAAGAAGGCTCAATCAACAGGGAAAAAGGCTGAGATTTGGCCTTATGTACCTTACAATCTTGTGGCACATCCCTACACTGTCCAGGCTTATGACAAGAAGACACCTCCTGGTTATGTTAGGTATGTGGAGGACCCTGCCACCACTACTCTTAGCAAACAGGAAGAACAATACACCACTATGTTCAGTGATGAAAATCCAAATGCCTGTTCTATCATGTAGTTAAAGATAGAAATTTCTCCGTATCTGTAAAAATCCAATTCAGCTTTTGTCTTTACTGGAATATATGAGAAGATTAATGGATTGATCTGGGTTTTTGTTAATGAGAAGAAATTGATCTGGGTTTTTGAGAAGATTAATGGAGTGCTCTGGGTCTTTGTTAATTGGGGTTTATAGTTTCTTAATATGGACTTTGAGAGTTCTGGAAGGGTCTTTTATTGAAGAAAACTGTGGGTTGTGCTGAGACAGCTTGTACAATATCTTTTTACCAAAAAAAAAAAAGCTTGTACAATATCTATTTTTATTTAGTTGTCCTTGTAGAATATCTATTTTTATTTAGTTGTCCTTTTGTATGATGTTATAGTTTCCTTTTATGTCTGGGATGGCTTTGGTTTGTCCATAGCTGTACCTAGGGATGTACAAATGGGCTAGGTAGCACGTGCCTGCCCGGCTCGACACAATTTGACCTATACTCAGGCACGGCACGGCACGATAGGCCTTGGGTCATGGTCCATAGCATGGCACGGACGAGGCACGATTGGGCATGAATCCAATTGGTTTCTTTTTAGCCAAATTAAAGGCAAAACCCGACACGATAATTATTGTGCCCCGTGCCATGTTTGGGCATAAGGGGCCTGAAATTAGGCACGGCATGATCTGCTGAACAATTGGGCCGTGCTATGCCGGCCCACGGTATGCACCTTATCGTGCCAGGCCGGCACTCCTGACCCATTTGTACATTCCTAGTTGTACCTGGCATTGCATGTTACGACATATATCTCAACATGCCTACAACATCTCACTTGAAGAAGAATCCATGAAAAAACAGGAAAAAGGGTACAAGCTGGCTGCTGCTCATGTCAGTCTAGTCTTGTTGCTCTATTTAGGTCATGGGTTGGGTTATGACTTCCAGGGTAGAAGAAAGATCCAAATATCCAGCAAGCAGAATGGATCTGAGAGGGACGCATTCAAAAGTCACTGCTTTATTTGTGAATACCAAATAAAGAAATTTAAACGAAAGAATCAATCAAAAAGGAAGAGACAAAAGGAAACAGAGAAGCTAAGAATTGAATCTGAAGCTTGGTAATGGTTAAAAATTCTGCAAGTTAATATTAAAAATCTTATTAAGCCTAAACCTGACCTCACAATCATTTACATGTTTAATTCTTTGCATTATCCACGTAAAGACATGACAAGTGAGCAGCTAGACCTCCCTACAGCCTCTGATTGAAACCAGTTATTATAAGTTCGGGTTAGTCTTCAAAGCCATTCTGCCACAAATCTGTTAGGTTATTGATTGATCTCGGCCATTAAGAAAGAAAGATAAACAAGATGAAGAAATCAAGCACATAAAAGACAGATTTATGTGGTTTGGCAAATAGTGCCTACGTCCACAGATACACACCACGTTCTACTATTCTTCAAAGCTCAGAAAAAATGTTACAAAGAGAAACCACAAAAAGTATGATAAATACCCTATAGTTGGACTAAAGTCGATGGCTGAACATCAGTACTTCCTGAATGCCTTAGTACCATCAGTCTCCACAAAACAACACTCCGCAAACCCAAAAAACAGAATGATTCATATTAATAGAATAGCAACCAAACTCAAATATACATTAGGAAAAGACTTTCATGTTCTACAATATGTGCACAAAGGAAGAATTAAATTAATCATAATACTTTGTTTCACTTGATCAGGATTATTGAGAATCCATGAAAAGGATGAAAGAATTCACATCACAAACATTTGACGCCGAGTTAGCCAGCAACAAGCAATTTCTTCTTGTCTGGCATTTTGGACCCAGATATTTCAAGATCAATCTGCACCACCCTACTATCAAACATTCAGCATTAAGAATATTTTGGTTGAATTAATCGCTTCTAAATACAGAAAGCATCTCAACTCCAGCTGCCATTAATGTTGTAGAAGTTAGGGGCTGTTTGGCTTAGCTTCCTACAAATGGAAGGGCTTCAATGTCAAGGGCTTTGTTAAAAAGGGCTTTGAATCAAATCTATTGGTTGAAAATTACGCTTGGTGAGAAAAATTATATAAAAGGATGCTTCTGTACAAAATTTTAGGGTGTGTCTGGCATTGCTTCTTTGGGCTCTGGAAGTGATTCCTGAACCTGGAAGCGCTTTAATTATACAGATTAAGTGTTTGGTAAAACACGTCTAAGAAGCATTTTTAAATAAAACGCTTCATTAAAATGTTGATTCCATTGAAGCAGTCACTCCTTGCTTCTCCAAATTGCTTTTGTGAGAATCAGTTTAGTCACTTAAGTGACATTTTTAATAAGACTATTTTATCCTCATTGTTTTATAATGTCCATTTTGTCTTTTCTTATCTTCTAGACCCAAAAGCAGTTCTTAAATAGGGATTTACCAAACGCCGTCTTTTCATCTGAAGTAACTTTTACAAAACACTTCATAAGAATCAATTATGAAGGAATCACTTCTACGTTTCGAAAGCAATGCCAAACATGGCCTTAGATTCAATGGATATTTTTATCGTTTTAAAGAATGTATAATAGAAATGAAAGGTTAATTTTATCATTTTAAAAGTTTTACTTAAATTTAGAACATGGCTAACTGCTTCCCGCAAAAGCAGTTTTTAGAAGTAGCCCCACACCTGCTTCACAAAAATGGACTTCTTGAATAAGCGCTTCCACCTAAAGCAACTTTCAGAAGAATCACCAAATGCCCAATCATTGGGTAAGAAGCCCTTTTAGGTCTAGAAAGGGCTTCCAGACCCTTAGGAAGCTGCGCAAACTAGGCCCTAATCTAAAACTAAATACCAGGTACTTCCCTGGTTCCCTGACTGAGTACAACATATGAAGATTACATGTACCCATCATAAGGTTCAGGCCATGTTTTGGATCAGCTGATCCAACTCGGTATCGGACCGAGACGATCTCCGATTCGATAGAGTTTAAACACTATGGCACTGTCCTCATGTCTACATGACGCATGCCACAGATTCCCTCTCCTAACTCCATGAAGAATCAATGTAAGGAAAGAAAAGCAGGGAGAATGAATCTTCCTTGAACATCAATAGTATGGCTTTCTCATCTACTCGATTTCATGTAATTGGAACCCGTTCCAATAGCTCACTTGTAAACTGCAACAAAATTAATGTCATAGAGAAGAGTTTCATTGGCTGGTATGTTGCAATCACCTGTATAAAAGAAAATAAGGCCATCAATATTCTCAAAATTCGTACAATACTAAATTGATTTAGGTCAGAATAGAATAATTTGACTTGTAACTTATTATTTTAACAATATTGTAAAAAACTAATGTCATATGAGATCAATGAGGAATTAATACATAGAATTTCCTTAACACAACTTTGTTTCTATTTCAAATTTTCGTATGGCAAAAGCCCTCAAAACTAGGGGTGTCCAACGGGCCTAATCGTGCCGGCCCGGCCCAGCATGAGGCACGATTATTATCGTGTCGTGCCCGTGGGCCATGAACCCAGGGCACGGTTCAAATCGTGCTATCTAGGGATAGCACAAGCGGGCCCTGCCTGTCGTACACCCCTACTCAAAACCAACTTCTGAACCAGTTCATCAATTGGTGGAGAAATGGGTGAATTAGGTAACCATGTGCTAAGGAAAAGTATTTCAGTTTAATTGGAGCCTCACCTGAAAAGCATCCTGCAGGTTCAGGACCATATGCTAACTCTGGAGGAATCCGAAGTTTACGTTTTCCACCTGTGCAATATAGCAAAAGCGAAATATACTGAGGTTCAGATGAAACAACACACAAAAAGAGAAAAAAAATCACATAAAAAATACTATTAACTTATACAATTTCTATATTCTATAGAAATCATACCAACGAGCATTGGAGGTACACCTTCACCCCCTAAAATTCCCTGATCCAATCCCTTGATGACCTGTCAACAAAATACATACATTTGATATTATTCTAAGCTGTAGAACTTGGTCATGAATGTCAAGTATTTCCACTTTACTGACAGAAATTGCATTTGAAGTAAGACTAAATGCAAGAGAAGAAAAAATTATTGACTTACTAATAAGTTTGACACCATACCTTACCAACACCAATACGCATAGTGAGTGGTCTAGAGCGTTTATAGCTGCTGTTAAAGACTGTCCTGTCCGCAAACCTTGCAGTATAGTGAATCTGAAATGCAAAAAACGAGAATACAAGTTTTTTGTATCAGAAGAGAGATTTCCAGAAATAGCAGGATCTATTCAATCTATCAATACCGAGCCGGATCTGATGTATCATAAGGGATTTGCCTTTTCTATTGATTCATATGGATTGGATCAAAACAAATTCTTGAATGAGGCATTCAAATCCAAGATGTATCGAAAAAGAAATCTTTATCTCTTGTAGATACTCCTATTTTTTTATGAAGAGAATGAATCCTTTTATCGAAGGATCAGCAAAAAAAAAAAATCGGTCCAGATCTCCTGCGGGAATGATGTGGAAGGATCAAAAACAAAAAATAGTGGTATTTGCAAGCAACAACATAATGGAGGCAGTCAATCAATATAGATTGATCCGGAATCCGATTCAAATCCAATATAGCACATATGGGTACAAAAGAAATGTATCGAATCGATTCTTTTTAATGAATAGATCCGATTGCAACTTCGAATATATATATATATATATGAAGTCTCTGATAAAGTAAAACCAGTATCAGATTGAAATCTCCTACAATCAAACATTCAAGATAAAAAGGTCTCATGAATCCATTCCCATTTATTTAGTGAACATTTCTAATCCATATATTCGGTGATTAAGTAAATTCATGAACAACTCCGTATAGAATCAGCATATTGTTGAGTAATCCTAATCTTCTATTTTTAACAAGAATGTAACTCTCCCTTAATCTCTGTGCAACTGAAAGAAGTCTGATTATTTCACATCACAACTTGGGGTTAGCCAATAAGCCAAGACGAAAATCAGATTGAATCCAAGCTGGTCCTCAATAAGCACATTTTAAGAAGTATATTGATACACAACTAGGTGGAATAAGGCGCATTTTGGTTTCTGGTAGATTGGGATGGTGAAACAGAATCCGTGTTATCAAAGCCAACTAGTCAGATAAGACATTTTTTATGCCGATACACATCCTCTCAGCCAATCAAGTTCCTAAAGTATGTTTGGTTCTGTCGAATACTGTTGACCGGGATCAAGTAATAATAATAACACAATTAAACAAAGATCAAACAATGCACATAGATATACGTGGTTCAGCAAAGCCTATTTCCATGGGAGATAAGAAGTTTCCACTATTACGGAAATGAATTAGGATTACAACTTATACTCCCACCCGATAGGGCAAATCCCCCTTGGATCTAGAGAATAGTGAATATGAGACCCCCACTATCTCTAACAAATGTTGATATATTGTCAGGCAGTATGTGCCATGGTTTTAATTTTCCCCGAAATTTCCCTTTTCAAAAGGGCATTGAAAATTTCCTTACATCGATATTTCCCTAATCCTGACACTTTACGGATGATTTTTTTTACAAGAAATATCGCAAAATAGCAAAATTTCCCTTATTCCAAAGGTGCAAAATTTTCCTTCAAATTGAAATTTAAACCATGGTATGTACTGTGTAGAGTATATATGAGCTGCTCTCTGTTTCAATTGAATTAGCCTCCTCAGCCCATGTAAGCTAGAAAATCTTGAAATTTCCTTTCACTTTTGAAAATTTTTACATCAATTCCTGGGATAATATTTTCATGGAAATTTCAGAATTTCTTTTAGAACTTCTGAATCCACTTACAATTTTCAAGTTCTTATGAATCTTGGTTGATACCATTAACTTTGTTTGCCAATCAAACACTACCCTCTTGACAAAGAACAAAAAAAATAATAATAATAATAATAATAAATAAATAAATAATTTATCCAAGATCACCCATTTTAGTTCCAACTCACATTGATCAGCTCTCCACGAGGGGCCACGGCGCCGGTTCCGGGCACGACATCGCAGTAACCGAGCCCGGACCGAGCAAAGCTAAGCTCACAGGAGGGCTCCCCTACAGTAGCGAAGTACTCAATCCTGGTCGCATTAGCATCCAAAGGCGAAAACAACACCACGGATGCAGCTAGAAGGCCAACACCCAGATCGAAAAATCGGTTTTTTGTTGCAGAAATCGACTCCTGAGATAGAATTGGTTTTACCCAAGAAGAAGAAGATGATGAAGAAGAATATGCAGGGATCTTGAAGGTGATAAAGGGTTTGGGTCTGAAGGTCTGAAGAAGGAGATGTGGGTTTGCTGTTGCGACCGTTGGTGCTGAAACCGCCATTTCTTTTTTGGATTTGTTCCTTTTCCTATCCAGAGTTTGTGGGCAATGGTGGATTTATACCGATCAAGTTTCTAGTTTGACAGGCTATGGATCGATCCTCTGCAACTTGGTCGGTTCAACCCGAAGGTTTTGTTTTGGGTTGATTTTATTTTAAAATTATAAAAAGCGAATTAAATCGGTTTAGTTTTGAATTGAATTCTCTGTTCAATTGAACCGAATCGAATACGAACTCTACTGTACTGTATATACCTCTAAATCAAACCGGACTAAATCGATTTAGACCGAATTATAGTTCATATATAAGTGTACTTCTATATATATATATATATATATGTGTGTGTGATTATACGTACTAGCAATGGAGCACGTGTATTGCACGTGAAGGTCATCCAATTCATCATCTATTTTTTAGAATATTTTGTGTTTTGCATTTTCAATTCAGAACTTACATGGACTTAGTTAGCAATTCAACTAACCAATTTACACTTCAAGGCACCTCAGTGTTAGCAATTTAAATTTTTTAAGTTACTAATCCTTTCAGGGTTTACGTCAGACTAATATAATTACTGAAAAAAAAGATAGTTTGCACCAAAAATGTGTAGCCGTTAATATATATAAAGTATTGACATATTAATTTTTTTTAAAATTTTTTTTTTTTTTATGAATAGTATTAACTAGTATTGACATTAACTAATAAAACAACCAAATTCTGA
Source organism: Pachysandra terminalis (assembly GCA_031762675.1). Lineage (NCBI taxonomy): Eukaryota > Viridiplantae > Streptophyta > Magnoliopsida > Buxales > Buxaceae > Pachysandra > Pachysandra terminalis. The sequence continues at coordinate 18,366 of JAUPMG010242374.1, forward strand.
TAACTCAAGGCATACCAATTATTACTTCCACTATGATGTTAAAAAGTATTCTACCATTCAATTTAGCCAGTGAAGGATTATAGAATCTCTACTGCCATTGATTTTTAAATGTGCTTGTTTTAGGACTATCACATAATTTGTTTATGGGATCAATAGTGATTTTAAGAACTCCTTCGGCCTTTTATTTTATATATAAATGCACTTACCCTCTGCTTCTTCATAACTATATCTTTTGATGAGAGCCGGGAGAAAGGTGAAGTTGTAGTGCGAAAGAGAGAGAAAAATGGAGTGGAGGGAGAGAACGGAGGAGAGAGAAGAGTGAACGGAGAGGTTGCAGTGAGGGGACCGTTGATTCTCATTTTGATCCGACAGAGAGAATGGCTTAGTGAATGTGACGGAGAGCTTAACCTCCATTTAGATGTCCTTAATATATGGGGTCCACATTGAATAGATGTCGCAACCTCATATTTAGCACACGCCCAGCACACGAGCTTTCAGCATCGAAGATCCGCATCCTACCATTACATTCTTAATCATAAACTCATTTATCTAGGACATCCTTTAAAGAAGTCCCATTTCAGTTAAACCGTTAGATCCAACGACTTGTATTTTAGCCATTGACTGTAACTGCTTTGCTTAATCGAATGTAACGTGTGTACCTTTCATTGGATCAAAATATGCTAGCATGATAAGTAGGTTACATGGAAGAATTTATCTAAGAAGAAGAGAATCTACTAACGCTGCGTTTGGAAACCTGAGAAATGTCAGAAATGAAAGAAAGTTCACTTTCTTGCATTCGTTTTGGAAGGCAAGAAACTGTGGTGTCTATTAGTATTCTGAGAACATGAATGATCAAAAAGGTAATCTTTTTAGAATATTAATTTGAATACGCCTGGTAAGAAAGTTTTTTGTCTTCTTCTTACATCACCTTCCCAAACATTCAAATTTATAAGGATTGACATATATATATATATTATAGATTATAATTTGGTATAAATCGATTTTGTTTAAATTATATACACTAGAGTATAGATTAGTTTTCGATTTAATTCGATTTAACCGAGGTTTTAACCTAAAACAAAACCGGTCTAATTCGATTTTATAATTTTGAAACTTAAACTGAACCCAAAATCTAAAACCCCAACTAAAACCAAACTAGAGTCAGTTTGACATAATATAAATATGGTTTATGGTATAAAAGCAAAATTGAAAATTATGTTCAAGATTCTTATAATTTTCTTGCTAACAAATGATTTTCTTGCTAACCAAACGTACAGTTACATGATTTTCATTACTAATCATGTAAGCTTCTTGCAACATACAAACAACATCAAAAAAGTTATTTTCACGATTTCTAAATCATGGTTGCATTGAAACGTGGTTGGGGCTATCGTACCAGTTTCGGGGACTGGTACAAAACGATTTCGGGGACGTTTCGAGAACGTTCCAAAATCACAATCCATTTCAGTTATTTCGTTAGTATATTTTGCTGACTAATTAAGTAATTTCATATTTACTTATAGTTCGTTACTATGTTTTTGTAACTAATTAAGTAACATCACATGTACTAATAGTAATTAATTTATCAAAACAAAAGATAAAATTAGAATCAAAGATTTTTGAGAGATTTTAAGTAATAAAAGAAATATGGTAGTAGGATTCTTAAAGAAGTTTTCCAAAACAGAAAATATAAAAAAAACGGTTCAAAATGGGATAGTAAGAAAGATAAAAATAAAATAAAATAAAAGCTATTCTTTATTTTCGTTGCATTATTAACATTTGAAATTAGTATTGAATTTTTTGTAGATTTCCATATAATATACTAGTGGAAACCCTGTCTGCGATGCACGGGTTTGTAATAAACGTTTTTGGGGTTGACCTCTACATTAAAAACTCCATAAGAAAAAATCTGATGGGAAAAATTAGTAGTATGGTAAGCCAAGCCAAGCAATAAACAATTTTCAAAGAAGCTTTATCATTTGAACAATGAAATCAATCACATAGATAAGTTTTGAAATATTAATTATCATTATATAAAAAAAAAATTATTGTACTACAGCTTCTCAATACCTTCCATTTTATGATTATGAGCCGATTGATGGAGTTGATTTTGGTAATTTTTGCCAAACTGAACTTTGGGTTTAGGTTTTACTAACCCGCCTGAAAATTGGTCAATCAGAACCCCCCGCTAAACTGTTGGTTAACCATTTAAATTGTCTTTAATAGATTTATAATTAAATTTTAAAATTATTTTATTATTTATAGGTATTTTTAAACTTACTCATAAAAGTTAAAAATACCTACTTTTTCTTTTTTGAAAAGAAATCATTTTCAATAATTATTTTAATAATGCCTTTTAAAATTTAATATATTAAATAAGATTATATTTTTTCCTAATTTAAAATTCAAATTAAAATTAAAAAATAATTAATTAGTTAAAATTAAACAGGTTATGCAGGTTCAACCCATTTATTAATGGGTTGGGTTTGGTTCCACAATTTCTCAAGCCATTAGTAAACAGGTCGGACCCAACCCAATTCGTTTAAGCTGAAACACGTTTACAACCAGCCCAAACCCAACCCGTTGCCGTAATCTAATTTCCTTACTTTCTATTGACAATCTAATTTCCTAAATTCTATTATGGAACATAGAAAATTTCTTTCTTAATAACATTTAGCCAAAATAAGATTCTTTTTTCTTGCAAATAAACATATCAAAGAGTAAACAGTTTAATTGTCATTAAAAACAGTTGAGCATAAGTGGAAAAAGAAAAAACTAAAAGTGTTTCTAAAAATTCATTATATTTGGTGTGATTGAATTTTTTTAATCTCTGAATGGTCGCCTCCAAATCCAAATTGATCAGCCAAATGATAAGTAGTTTATATTCTAAGTTGCCAATATTTTTGTGCTAACGAACCTCATTTGGTTCTTAAGCAGAAAGCCCACACATTCTAATAAAGACGATCTCATTGTTATATGAAAAATTCTATTTCCATACTTAATTCACAATGTTTAAAAGATTCTTAATTCTTGTCACTAAAAAGAGCTAAGCACACAAGTTTATATAGTTAACGATTCTCCTAGATTGTATATTTTAATGCTACCAATTAAACAACTCTTGTATGGTCATTGTTAGATATTTGGAATTGAATATTACTCAAAGACTGTTTCCTTCTTTTTGTTGGCTTTTTTGAATCATTGTCCCTCTTTTTAAGATAAGTATACATGCAAATTACATCATTAAATCAAATGCTCTTAATTACTCCTCAAGAAAACTATACGTGAGATATTTAAATGTTGGGCGTTGCTGGATCTTACTGCCTTAGGTAAGTCTTCTATGACTTCTTATTACTGTAGTTCTGTTGGTCTTGAATTGGAGTTCTATATGTACCAACATCTATTCTTTCAATTCTTAACAATCTTTTGGAACTCAATTCTTGCTGCATATCTTACTTAATGCCTCATTGTAGGAGAATGAAAAGGAGGAATGTGAAACAGAGAGCTTGATTGTTCTTTCCAAAATATTCTGTCAGATGCTTGTAGGAATTCACACACATTTTCTTTCCCTCTGAAGAGAACCACCTCATTTGTCATGTGATATTCCTGTCCATCATAGGTTCAACAGATTCAACCCAATTTGTGAACATAGTGTTACACTACATAACTCCTAGAAAGAGAATCAGATTTTCTTCACATAAAGCAATCTTATATAAAACCCAGTGATCATGAATAATATCATGGAATGCTACTTCTGCATCTCCAATCTCATAAATGGTTGTCATGACTCGGTGCTTGTCAACCTGGAATGTAAACCCTAGTACGAATCCTCAAGCACGAAGCCATAAAGAAGTTAAAGAGATGCTGATATCTTACTATCTAGCTAAGTATTCGAAGATAAAAAAGCATAAAAGATTGACTGTTGAAGACCAATCTGCATAGTTGAATTTAAGATTCAAGAACCCTGCAATGCATTTTGAGAGCAAAGCTGTACGTTATACACTGTTTCTGCACAAATTAGAATAGAAAAAGAAGACGACCACCATCAATGGCTATTTTGAAACTCACGAATGCCAAGACAATACGTTGGTGATCAGTCCTATACTTCCAACCTTGAAACAGTTGGTATAGAAGACAAAGAACATGAACTCAAAGTCAGCAAAAGCAACTGGTGTTGGGAACTACCTCCAAATGCATCGATGGTGTCTAGTGCATGCTAGCAAGAATCATGAATAATAGACTACATGTAAGTCGGATTGGAAAAGCAAGTGAAGTCTCTTCATGTAAACGGTTGAATCATCACAACCAGAGAACTATTATATGCAAAACAGATAGAGAAAAAAGGAAATCCAATGAGAGCCATGCTTACACTGGAAATCCCTATCAAGTGAATCTTTAAACTTTGATGCGGAAGAGAAGATAAATTCTACAAATGCTTCAACAAAATCAAACAGTATAATAGGGAATCTTGAAACCAGAAAAAGCTTACTAACTGAGATAAATCAATACAGGAAAAAAAAAAAAAAAAAAAGCAAAAGGGGTGCGGGGATTTACCTTGTGGAATACTTCAATCG